>JACXSJ010000968.1:43418-125253 GCA_014851325.1 Pentalonia nigronervosa | reverse complement strand
CTTATTAGTATATTATTATAATAAATAAATCATTTATATTTTCTATGTGGGGCTATGTGTATAATATTATAAACAAAACAGTTGTTTAAAACTATTGTTAAATAAACGTATTATTTGATTATAGGTGCAATCATCAATTAAAAACTTATCCCGTTGTTACTAAATATAATTCTTAACACTTCCATCAGGAAATTAATTAGTGCTTATTAACAAAATAAGATGTTTAAGATATAAACGATACTGTTAAAATACGTTAAATTTAAACTCTAATCGTACTAAACGAATTAAGTATATTATGCACAGACATAAAAACAAATCTTTTTTCCTTTATCCAAGACTTCTGAGTTTCCAACAACATTTTTTATTTTTTGATATCCCGGATTACCAAGCCTAAAATGACGGTTCAAGTTTTTCTGATCAACTATTAATTATTTTTTTAAGATAGGTATTCAATTCAAGGCTCTTAAACCTGGTTACATATGTAATGATAATCGCTAATTTTTACTAAGACTTATTAGTTATATTTCGTTTAATACTTTTATATCCACAGTCAGACATTGTTCTCTCTTGTGTATTCTCATTTCTGTGGAAGCAGAATAAAAAATGAAAAAATGATGAACGAAGACATATAATTTAAAAATTAAAAAATAACACTCGTCATGAACTAATTGTATAAAACAATTATTACCCCCCAAAGCCGTCAATTTATTTTTCACAACCACATCATTTAAATTACAACAAAATAACTAAAATCGTTATTTTTCGTTTAAATATCTAATTTTGTCCAATTATTTGTACTTAGAATATCTAAAAAAAAAAACTGTATACCTATGCAATTTTTAGATTTGTTGGTTAAGCACTAACTACATAATATAAGAAACCTTGTTTTAAATTTTCTATTCTTATCTTTAAAATTGAACATTTTATAAATTTATACCTACAAAATTATTTGTAAATGCTCATGATTTTAACGAATTTTGTCTAAACGTGAACTTAAAATGCTCATAAAATAAATTCGTGCTAAATGTATTTAATATTTTTAAAATTTATGAATAACTTATGAAGAACCTTGTTCTAATTTTTCAAGCTTTTTGATCCAGAAAAATGTTTAATTTGTATTTTTAGAAAACAAAAATTAAATATTTTAATTATCTATAAATAGCTCAAAAAGCATCAAAATATTTTGAAAGTTTTATGTACATATAGAAAATATTAATATTCATATTTGGTGAGAATTTCAAAAATCTACAATTATTGGTTTTTGTGTTACATACATATTCATCGTATGAAAAACTATTATGATTTCGTTTAAAAATTTCCATTTTTTCTTAATTTTTTTTTTGTATTTCTCGATTGCTAATAAAAAGTACTGGGATTTTTTTATTTTTGACTCCCCAAAGAACATACTTAATCCAATTTTCTACAAAAAACCTTTTTCAAAGTTAAAATGTAAAGTATTTTCACGGCTTAAAAAGGCGATGAAAGACATTACACATCGTCGTAAAATCAAAACATTTATCGTTTCACTCGAAAACTATGATAACATCCTATATAATAACATGTACACTCACAATTATTGGGGTCAGTCAATACGAATGCGCAACTAATAATATTTCAATATTCGAGACGGGTATAATACGAAAAAGTTTGCGAGTCGTTGGTGCGAGCAAAGAAACATTTATTATGGAGGGGGGAGGGGTTGGGGTCGAGTATAGTGCGGTAAACAAAAAGTTTTATAATAATATATATAATCTTTGAATTAAAAAAATAACAAACTTTTTCGCGCGGAAAGTATAACCGTTTCAGATAATACATATAAGTATATTAATATGGCACGGTCTCCTGCGCGACTGCAGCAAACACACTTGAATAGTGCGTATTCGATTGCCGACGATGCAAGCCGAATTTTCTCGAGGTTTATAATTCACCGCCGCTGCAGCAGACTACACATACGGCAATAATATTTCGGTCCTTATAATATAATACTGACCGTTCGATTATCCGGTCCAGCGGATCGCTATTATAAACGGGATAAAGATCCCCCCCCCCCCAAAAAAAAAAAAAAAAACCCGAAAAAATCGGTGCTGAGTATCTTTCGCGAATCATCGATATCGGATGACTTTCGGATTACAAGTGTAAAAATCGTGCATTGTGCACATTGCACACACGCTCTGTCTGCGAGAGTGGTCGTGATGCGCGTAGTATGTGTTTAAGTGTCGACGGGATTATGGAAAAAGAACTGTGTGCGAAATCCAGTATCGATGTAAAATAAATAAATAACGCAATAAATACGGATTGTTGCGGAGGGGATAAGAGAACGAAAAAAAAACAACCCAAAACAACACCACCACGGGCGGATATATTATTATATATACTCACGCGAATTTCCCAAATGGTTTTCTAAAGCGATCTCTGCGGACGTTTACGATATGATAGCGTCATATTAGTCTAGAGTGACCATTTTTATATAAAAAAAAAAAAAAACCGGGACAAACAGTTTTAGGTTAACTCTTAGAAAATAATCTTCTCATTTTTTCATTAGTTTTTATATGTTACTGTAACAGTAAAAATAATATTTCATTAGTTCAATAGTTTAACGACTTATGAGCTTGATTGGAAATACTACCATGCACACCGTCATAATTTTGGTTTCAAATTTTAATATAAAACTGTTTTATATAATATTGTTTTGTATTTGTTTAATAAATCGATATTTTCTTTTACAGATATAATATATATATATATATATATCTAATAATATGTAGATAACGTCGATAACGGGATTAAAATGAGACTTATCTTCTAAAAATGGGAAAAAAGCGTTCCGTATGAAGTTTGTCAGGATAATGGGACATGAAGATAAAGAATGGACAATCCCGTTTTAAAAGAGACTTATGACCACCATATAGTAGCCCCTTCTGCTATCAACCTTTTGTCGACGGTTAATCGTCCTATAGGTCAGAGATTGGCAACTCAATGTCACTATAGGGCCAATTTTTAGAACTTAAAGAGCGGGACCTAGGTTAGGTTAGGTAGAATAGAAGGCAAAAAAAAATCATTACAATTTTAAATTTGAAACACTCCAAAACACGAGAATAATAAAACCAGCGGCCAGCGTAACACAACAGATAAGACTAAACTGATAAAATACAAAAAGTACCTATTAGCTATGTCAGCTATGCTTCTATAGATATATATTTAGACATTTAATAAATAAGCTGCAATTTAATACTAGAATTAATATCTACGTTTAAAAAAAAACTAATGAAATAAAATACAGATAAACACTAACATTTTGTAAAATAATTTGAAAATGTAGCACGGGCCGGATAGAAAAGGTACACGGGCCGCTAGTTGCCCATCCCTGCTCTAAGTAACCGATCCGCTTCGAACACGGAGATTTAATGCGTTTATGCACTAAGAAACGGTTAGTGAAAACGTATTTTTACTTTGACAAAAATAAAATAAATGTTGTTCAGAGATTTATTCCGGAATCCGGGCATTCGTTGTTTTTTTATAATAATAATAAAATAAACCGACTACTACATCAAACCGCGGCCATGGTAATTGCGCGGTCGCGTGACATATTTACGGAGGAATGCAAAAAAATACGCGATTATATTATCGCACATCAATAATCGTTTTAATGACTATTTTGTCCCCACTTTAGATAACGTAATACTATTAATTTATCATATAATATTATATTTCTATGATACGTCGTTTGTCATCGACGACTGCGAGTGAAAACTTGCGACGGGCGTGAGATGTGTGGCTCGCGGTTTCCCGAAATTATTGTGAAATCTATTTTTAAACGATGTGCCGTGTTGTTTGGTATGACGTCGTCGTTGTTCCATCATATGATTACAGATTAAATAAAACTTTAATTTGTGATATAATATTGTGTTGTCTCCGACTTATCAACAGCATAACATAATATAAAAATGTATGTTCAGCAGTATCAAATCCCGGTTGATAGTCTAAAACGAATCCCACTAATAACAATCATAATATTAGGTATAATGTCAATAATACATAATTATGCATAATACAGTCGAGTCGCGATAACCCGAAGTTGAAGGGGGATAAAAATTCACTTCGAGATATGTATTATACCTAATTTTAATTTATCAATATTAAATTTTGAACTTGGAGTTATGTAATGAAATGTATATATAATTTTAAAGTTTTACGATAAAAAACGTTATGATAAATATGTTATAAACATTTAAAATATAGATACAACGGTATTATAAGCATGTACATAATATGTATTATTTATTATATACTGTGGAAAAATAATTTGTTATGAATTTTTGATTTTTCGGATGTTCATTGACAAAATCTTCTAATTTGCTCATGGCTTCGAATATAGATGTTTCCACACCTTCGTCAGATTTAACAAATCGTCTAACAGTTTGTAATGACGACATTACTTGGTTCGCCGTAATCATATTTAAAGTTCATTAAGACTCATCATTTTCATAATTTTCAAAATCACTATTTGATATATTTACGATACCCGTGATTTCGTTATCAGTTAACAGTCCACTGACTACAACATTATCATCGATTTTAGTATACGATAGAAATGTAGTCTGTTGATCGATATAAAATTTATCTGCCAAAATTTGCCAATCATATCCATAGGCACAAATTATACAGTTGAGTAGATAAAACATAATTTTTTTACAAAAATACCCACATATAACAGATATAATATATTTCGACTAATCTATTTATCACAATTTTATATTCGAGTTAACAAGACTTATAATACATCGAGTGTTATGAGAATTTCTAGGGGAATAAAAAAAAAAAAAAAACGAGTTATCGCGACTCGTCTGTAATCCATATGGACAGACCGTCTCCGCTCATAAATTAGAATCGTTTTTATTGTGTACAGCGGTTGAATGATTTGTTATTAAATCTAAATTTAACACATCTATTATAGAGACCCATTTTCCCACTTTTCTTTTTAATTTTGCAAAATTTCATATGGAGTTATTTTTTGGGGCTCTAAATTTCCGGGGTTATTTTTTCGCGGTACAGTTTAAAACATATTAGTGTAAATTGACTTATTTATCGAACATTATTGACAAGAACGTTATTTATGTGTTCTCTCGTAGATTTTTCCGATGTTTTAATTTTGTTTCAGTTACTAAATGAGTTACGAGAGGATCGTAAAATATATCAACATTGTTTTTAAGTTTAATAATAGGTCAATAAATAACTATAGTATTAAAGCTAATGACACAAAAAATTAAAACCGCTCAACGAAAATTGTCTTTATTTTCCACATTTTGTAAGCGGGGGAGACAATCTTTTTGGGTACGACATCCTTTTGAGTGATAATTTTATATTATAAATAATATTAAACAGTTTTCTAACAGTAGTCATACTTTAACACGTACACGATTTCATGAGATATAGTATAATGTATCATATATGCGGTGCTCATATTTTAGCGGTTAACTAAAAAAAATTTAAAAATGTTTATAGAAACTAAATACAATTTAAAAACCATAATGAGCTCAATTAAATTGCATTATGGGAACTATGACAATTCACTTATACAATGGCGTATTCATTTTACACATATAATAATAATAATAATATGACATTATATCGTCTCGCGCGAGAATCTACAGCAGTTCGCCGTGGTGTGTGAATGGTAAATCAACATTATTATGACAACAAATTGTTGACGACGACGAAGACTATAATAATAATAATAATACGCGTATACATATATTTAAATAGTCGCTGTTGTCAATAATATGAATATTGTGATAAAATATTACACAACACATAATATATACGGGACACGCGTCTCGTACAATCGGCGAAGATAATAATAATAATAATAATATGAAAAATTTAATATATATTTCTATATAATATTATGACGTCTCTGGCCCGTGCAATAATAATAATAATAATAATAATAATATATGCTTATACGCGTCACAAATCCACGACGGCGAAATGTCGGGGAAATAAAAATTGCGCGCATCGGCGAATATCGTCATAATAACAATACACGTATACGGCTTATATAATACGGCATAGGTACTATTATATATTATATGGTGCCACGTTGCAATAACGCGAGCACCGCGTGTCCATACTGTACGCAATACTGTTGCAGGTTACATTACTAGGTCCTATTTAATACAATGGTAAATAATAATAATAACTAATAAAAAAAAAAAAAAAAAAACAACTACGGCCGTATTTAATATTGTGATATATTATTATTATTATCGTGTTGTCGTTATAATAATATTAAGTACGCATTCGAAATATATGATGATATACGCGAAAGCGCATTAGGCGTGATGACATTATTGCGTATTCGCGCTCGGCGGCGACGAGGCATAAATACCTACTCCACTCGGCGGCGGCGCCGGCGTTAATTGCTTTTTAACAAGTGGACGCCACCGATTTTACAACTCGGCTCAAGTGCCTAAATAACATATTACACTTACCTGCGTATCGTACGCGTCACAGACGATATTAATATTTAAGTCTGTGATTTCGACGCGCTTTGCATTGTTTTCCGAAGCGATGCTCGTTTTGTAACATGTTACGCGTTTCGTGTATTTTTGAATTTTTTATCTTCAATTTTTTGACGATTTTAAATTTTAAAGCCATTTCTTCATTTTTGGAATTTCAGAATCCAAAATTTGAATTTGAAATTGTATTTTAAGATTTTTACATGGTCTTTATGCGAACTTAACAAACTATAAATTAGGTTCTCGTATACCTATTAAATTATTATTAAAAATAATTTTAAACTATATGGATTTGTTTTTTCAGATTAAAGAAGTCCAA
This sequence comes from Pentalonia nigronervosa, assembly GCA_014851325.1. Lineage (NCBI taxonomy): Eukaryota > Metazoa > Arthropoda > Insecta > Hemiptera > Aphididae > Pentalonia > Pentalonia nigronervosa. The sequence goes on along the minus strand of JACXSJ010000968.1, from coordinate 118,416 downwards.
AATGATCAGTTGTGTCTGTAAAACTCTCTTACAGTCCTTTAAAGGTTATTAAATAATTTATCAATTATCATTTACATCAAAATTATTAAGAATAAAAAAATATTTTATCGCATTATTTAGAATTTTTAGGGCATAAAGCATTGTTTTAAGGTCATTTAAGTCCTAGCCCTAAATTTTATTATATTATTAATACTTGTGCACGAGATTTGAGCGCACTGCAGTCGGAATTCAGAATAATAACAATAATTATAATAAGCTCTCTTGATGAGCGCAACGAGCATAAATCGTATTTATACGTAGTAGAATAATAATCGCAACAATAATATGATTGTGTACAATATCGTTTTATTATTACCTACTAATATTGTTGTTTTATACCTATTTTATTTGTTAATTTTTTTCGGCCGTTCCACTCATTAATCGCATAAAACGTTCAAAACAGATTTATACCGATTTCGCGACTCGCACGCGATACGAATATTATTTGTACTACACGCGTTCGAGAGGTACAACAGTGGATAGGTATATTTTGTTTAAGGTTATAATTTTTCGCACAATACAAACAATGTCGGTAAAAAAAAAAAAAATAACGAAAACAATAATCGTGCTTCATAAAATCGTTTAAACGCACAACACCGTCCACCCAGTGGTAACCTAACCTAACCTGCCGGTGTATATCGTCATTCGCCTCCACCTCGTCGGTGTAATGCACGGCTCCAAACTGCATTACACTGGCGTAAGCACATTCGCGGCACTGTTGCAATAATTTATTACTCTTCGGCAAGACGTTTATAAAATAATATTATACAGATCGCATATACATCATACTGCTCTATTATTTCAGTGGCGAAACACTGAACATGCGAGCGTAATATAATAATATAAAGGCACAGCGAAACCTCCTCAAAAGGACACTTCTAAATAGCGGACACATCCAAATAGCGAACGATTTTCTGGGAATAAATTACATATTTTCTACAAACTGAACCCTCTGAATATCGGACACCTCCGAAAATTGGACACAATTTCAGTGACCCAGAGTGTCTAATATCTAGAGGTTTCACTGTATATTTACGGCCAAGGTAGGAAATCTACGGTCACTGTGCACAATGCCCGAAAATTTTGGGCAATGTAAGAATGACCTTTTTAACAGTCCAAAATTTTTTTAATCCGATTTTTACTTTGACCGGGCATTGTACGAGAGTGCCCGCTGAGCAAAGTGTACCTTGCTCAGATTCAAGTGATGGGCAAAATGAATTAATTACAGCGTGGCGCTCTTTTACGAAGTACATATTAAATTCTATAGTTTAGGAACAAATTCAAGTACTTCGTGGTGCACAAATAACTGTAAAAAAAAAATTTCGTGGTTAAAAAGTCCGAGGTATAAAAAGTTAACGGTAAAAATAGTCCAGTTCATATAATTAGGTAAAAAGAAAGATACAATTTGATACATAATTAACGTTTCAATTAGTATATCAATTTTAATTTAATGATTTACCTGGCGAAATTAACGATAAGTATTTAGTATTTCGATAGAAAATATATTATATTATATGTATACGGTTTTTGTATGAATAATTAATTCAATTATTTTTTTTTTACATGACCTGGTAATTAAAATTAGAGAATTTTGTTTTTTAAATAATTTATATGATGCAGTAAATTAGACTGATATAAATCATTATTATATATTATTATGTACCTTCTATATTGTTATTGTATAAATAATTTATTCGATTTTTTTTTTTATAACACGACCTAAAATAAATTATTTAAAATATTGTTATGTGTTTATATATACTGGACTTTTTAGGTATAGGAATTTTTTACTGTGGGCTTTTTATGTATCAGACTTTTTTACCTCAGATTTTTTGGTAGTCTACCACATACAAGCGACGACGGCGGCCGATAATACGAACTGATCCGTAATCTCAACAATATAGTGATCACATATTATAGTATATTGTACGAACAATATTTCTTTCTATTATTTCATAATATAATCGTGTAACTTCAACTTCTATTCGCTTATTTCAAATGATTATATCGTAACGACGTCGCGTAGTTTGTCATTAGTTGCGACAACATTAACACTAAAATCTAGTTGAATTTGTAACTCAAAGTGCTACAATATTATAGTGTTGTATGTGAAAATAAATATAAAAAATAATAAAATATTATGTAAAATTATATTGTTTAATAACTATAGTTTAATAATAAATAATATTTATTTTATTAGTGACAAGCCACGTTTAGATAATAATATTAATTCTTCAATAGTTGTAGGCACCAAACAATGATTCAACAGATAATATATAGATTTAAAAACTATTAATAGACAACTAATATTTGGGGCGTTTATTTTTAAGTTTCTTTTATGTTTATCAAAGTAGCCGATAAGATGTATTATTTGATTTTTAATATTTCCAATATTTAAAACCTACCGCAGTGTTCAATTAGATTTGAGCACTGTATTATACAATGCCCGGACAAATTAAACATTTCTTACTCTGCTCTCAAAAATTGTGCATTGTGCACAATTTCTGACTTTTTACTTTGCCCGTAACATTTACAATATGCATGAATACCGTAATGTAATATTTGCAACAGGCCACTTTAAGACGTGTGAAAGAGTGTACGTAATGGCGTGTACAATATTGAGGTGAGTCTATTGCCCATCGTTTGTTCTTGCCGATGATTTTTTTTTAACTAATCAGTATTTTCAAAATACTATTTTAGTAAACTACGAATATTTATGATATTATCACGAGAGAACCAGTGTTATGTTTTTTGGCTCGCTAATACTCAAATAACTACATGACGTTTTTTTACGAACACATGCTCAATTATTATATTCTCAACTATGACAGTGGTGCATCTAAATTGCCTATTTAAGAGGCCGTCTTATCATAATATTTTACTATTGAAATACGTCAAAATAATAAATATAATATACATAATAAAATATAATTATATATTTTGAAAGTTTCAAGTACTCAAAAATAATATTTTTAAATTATAACTAAATAACTAAAACCGTTATTTTTTGTTAAAATATATAATTTCTTTCCAATTTGAAATTAAATTGTCCATCATACAAAAATTGTGTTAACATATTTTTTAGATATTTTGGTTACAGTATGAAGTTCATACTATGAACTACTTATGAGAAACCTTCTTTTACATTTTAAATCCATTGCTTTATAAATTTAAAATTAAAAAAAAAACATTTAATTACAAGATAATTTGCAAAATTTTCGTGGTTTTAATAAGTTTATCAACATTTTAACTTTAAATACTTATAAATAAAAATCTTGGCTACGTATATTTAATATTTTTGAACTGCTATTATGAAAACCTATGAAAAACCTTGTATTAAATTTTAAAACTGTTTGACATACATTTTTTTTAGAATTTCTTTTCAATATTTATAAAAAAAGACTAAAAAAAAAAATTGAAAATTTCTTATGTTTTTATGTTTTTTTTATTTCAAAAAGAGTAAAGATATTTTGAACATTTTATCTTGTATAGAAATGATAAATAAACATTTGGTGAAAGTTTCAAGTATTTACAGTTTTTTATTCGTTTTCGAATTACACCAAAAAAACAAAATCGATTTTGTCAAAATACGTTTTGAATAAACATTTTTATTTTATTTTTGTTTTTTCCGTCGCTTTTAAAAATTACTGAGAATTTCGTACTTCTGCCCCCCCCCTCCAAAAAAAAAAAAAAAATACCAACTAGATTTACTTTTCTATTGGAAGAGATACTGAAGTTGAAAGCATCATTTTGATTAATATTATCGTGTACAGTGACACATAAAAAAAAAACTAAAAATAAAACATACATGTCATTGTAAAATCACGAATGACCCTGTCTAGAATTTAAAATCGAAACTTAAAACTTGTATCGAGTGATGTAAAGACAAATTATATAACACGTGTATTTTGGTATCCTTTAGTGTTCACTACACAATTTGTGTTAACATTTGTGTTAATTTGCTAGAGGATATTTTTTATAACTTAGAAGTTTCACTGTATATTACGTACCTATAATGTATTTGCGCATAATATGTTATTGTGTGCAACACCGTTAAGTCAAAAAAAAAAACATAACAAAAGTAGAACGATATTTTGTTTGGAATATTAAGAATGCTCGAGGTAAAAAAAAAATAAGAACCGTAATAGTATATCCAGTTTTTTCAACACTGAACTGTAATAATTATTAAACTACCGGTTGCGTATTGAGATAAAATTCAACATTATTATTATTCAACTAAATTTGAATAATAATAATTATTCGTCACCTCCGTGTGGGAAATATTTTATTTTTTTATCACACCTATAATACCACCTACCATCATCATATATGGCTGTAGTTATATATAGATCTCTCGGGTAAACATCTACATCTTGTACAGGCACGCATATTAAATGCGCATATACAGTGTGTTTCAAAATGCATGTTACGGGCAATTTATTGATTCAAAACAGTAAAAAATGTGCGGTTCAAAAGTATTTTAATTTAGGAACATCTAAAACGGTTCGTACATTTTATATTTTTTTACAATAATTTAGGAGAGTTTTCGGAGGTCAACTTGAGAAATGTATAAAATGTTTAAACATCTCTCAAGCATAGAGGTTTGCATTAATTAATGCCGTTTAAAATATATTGAAAAAAATGTTTTCATATTGTGTTTTTTACAAAAAAGTATATAGGTTCCCGTTTGAGATTTTAAATTCGACCCCCTAAAACCCCACTAATATATTGTAAAAAATTATAAAACGTACAAATCGGTTTAGATAAATCAAAAAACTTCAGTATCATACATTTTTCTGTATTTCGAATATTTATGCGATAAAATGGCTGTAACATAAATTTTGAATCGCTCTGTACATATGCGCATTACGATCGTTGCTGCTGCAGATGGTGCAGGCGATGGCGTATGCTCGCGTGCGGCGTACCTACACACTGCGAACCAAAAATCTTTTTGTACATTTTCCATTTATTACGTTTTCTATTTTCATCTGGGAATGTTTTTGCATTGTATTAATTTCCTTGGGGATTTTGTCCGAGTGTTATTTTTTTCTCGCGTTATATCTCGCCAACACAAATGCGCCGCCGGCCGTCGGCTTACTTATAGATGTTCGGAGGATGTGCGCTAGAGGGAGGCGAGTCACCCGGGAGAGTGATAGTGGCGGGGAAAGAGAGGTTTTAAATGACGTGAGCGGATAAAAAATAATAACCGATAGATTTATGCCTTTTGACGTATGTTGAATGCGTACGCATAATATTTCATAAAACGAGAAATTCAATACACGTGTCGGACGTGTGTAGGTATATATATTTTTTTATCATTAAAATACGCCTAAAAAAACACATCAACAGAGCAACAACTATAAATAAATAATACGAACGAAACTTTTGAACATTATCTATTACTACCATAAATTATACAATAATAATATGCAAAGCAGTAGGTATATCAAATATCGTATATTATAACAAATATTATATACCTACTACGGTCGTGACTAAATTTTTATGCATTTGAAAATCAATCTGTGTTAAAAAAAAAATGTATTTACCTATTATTTTTTAAATATTATGTAAAACACGGCGAATTTATAAACGCCAAACCACTCTACACACACACACACACACACACACACACACACACACAATCGTATTTTTATAGATATATACATACATGTTTATTATGAAAATCAGAGCTCGCCGTCGCACGGTTGTCGAGAGATTATATTATATATTATATTATTATTAACATTTTTAATGACGGTGAATTCGAATCGGGTTCGCATCCATCATCGGACGTGATACATCACGAGACCGTGTATATAATAATATACGGTACACACACACACACACACACAATCCTTTGACGACGACTATTCGACCGAAACGTTATTATTACGCGTTGAGTATTAAAATATGTATGTATATAAACACGCGGCTACGAAGGGTAAACGATCGGACTATATATTATACATTTAAAAAAATAATATATAACTAACGTATGAAGCGATTTTAATATCTGTTAGTCCGTATAGCAAAAGCAGTGTTGTATGAGCCAGACGATTTTGGGTTCTGAGAGAGCTGCGTCGAGGAATGTTTGGTTTTACAATGACGACTATCTGTTTCTTTTTCTCTCGTGTCCGTCATCGCGTTTCGGCGCAGAATATTTTCTCCGTTCTTTAACAATGCAATAGGTGATCCAGGTAGAAAATTTGTCCCTGGTATTTTTGTTTTATTATTTTTTTTTTTTTTTTTTTTTTTGTGAGGGAATGGTGAAATGGTTAAAACAAAATTGAAAACCATAGGAGCGGCTCGGCCATATGGAAGTTCGACTGTTCAATAGTGTACGTACTCGTCATTGAGTAGGAGCCGATCACAATGATGGATGTGTTAGATTTAAAATTTGAATTCAATGATAAATCATAATATTATTGCGTACTAAAAAATGATTCCGAGTGAAGACCATGTGACAGCCTCTACTTTTAAGGATATTTTAAGGTATTGTTTTTTTATAACTATTTGTAATTGATTTTTAATAAAGAAGAAAATATATATATATTTTTTTTTTTTATTGCAATTAATAAATTAATAGTTGGTAGAGACTTGAAATATTCACAAAATATTTAGCTTAGCATTTTCCAGACAGATAATTTTCAAATTATTTTGGCTTTTAAATATTTTTAATATTATTTTTTTTTTCGATTTAATAAAAATAAGTTTAATCTACCTAAACTAAGAAAATACTAACAATATAATATAAATATAATATAACATAATATTAGCTATACTAAGAAATATATGCTGATCAACACGTATCCTTTACTCAGAATTGTTTTTTATGTAAATAAGTACATATGTACAATGATTTATATTTGAATTCAAATTTAACATATATATTATAACAGCGACCTTTCCACTTTATTACGAAGAACACTTAAGATCTATACCATACAGCAGAGGATTTCTCAATATTTTTTTTTTTTTTTTTTTGAGCAATAACTGATTTTTTTTCAGATATATTTATCTGTCTAAAACGCGCGCATCTATCTTAAATGTTATAATATTATACGTCTGAAATGTTTTTTATATTAATATCTTAATAAACATGTAGATACGTTTTTTTGCGTCTTGTGGACGATTCACGGAATCATCGCATTATGTTTTCAATTATACGGTTTATGTAATAATCAATAGAGCAGCGACTATAAATTTGTTAAATAAATCAAACAATTTCAATTGAAAATGTAACAAATGTTAATCGTTACGAAAACAATCGGCTTATAAATTAGCAATTGGATTTTTAGCATACCCACAGTATGTTTTTTTTTTAGTTTTTAGTAAGAATGTTTTAGTGTTTTTACACAAATAAATTATACTTCAAATGAAGTCCGTTTTCATAATAATAAATCAGTTAGAATGTATTATATACCAGTCATAACTATTATTTAACACCATAATTATCTTGTTTGTGTTTAATCTTCAGCAGAGTGTTGTGCTTATGTGAGCGGAATAGGAGCAAGTGTCCTACGGCACGGAAGTTGTCACAATGTTAGGGGTGCTAAAATTAAAAATATACAAACTCTTTTTTTTAGATGTTTAATTTTAGGTGTTTAAAATATTAGTTTTCTTAGAAGTTAATATAATATATACATTTCTACCGAAGTTGAATAGGGGTGCCTCAAGAAACCGATGATTATTATAATTACCTAAGTTACCATAGCAACCTCGTTGATAAATTTTTTTTAATCATAATTTTAAAAACGTGTATATGCTTCAATGTTTTTTTTTTCGTGCAGCCGCAAAAATAATATCAAGTATCACGCTACTTTATATTATATACGGTCGCCATTGGTTACAGAAATAAAAGAGACTTTTTTTTGGTATAACTTAGAAATTGTAATGGAGATACATATTTTGTGTTGTTTACTTGTCGCTATTATTACTCCATGCACTATTCAACCAATCGTGTTGCGTATATATGACACATTTTTCGTGGTTTTAGTAATTTGGATTTGGTATGTTTATATTATTATATTTGATATTGGTCGCAGTTGTTTTACATCGTTGGGGATCGACTTAACATGGTAACCTGTGATGTTTATTGGTCGATACAATGAATTGACCAATTGGGGAGTATCGTGGAATAGTGCCTTTATTAGTATTACTGGACAAAGTTCCTTAGTAAAATGTATTTAATTATTTGTTCGTTTATGGCATAGATTTTACGTCAGATAAAATATATAAAAAATAAAATGTTCATATTCGAAGATATTTATTGATTTATTAGCTATAATAGATATTCTACTATTAGACAATTATAAATTCGCGGATGATCTTAAACTTTATGCCCGTGTTTGTTCTGTTGATGATTTTCTTAAACGGCAAGACGATTAAATAGCTTTTTTAAATGGTTTGATCAGTTAAAATTATCTCTCAATTTTTCCAAATGTAAGATTATGACTTTTAATAGGATTCACTCCCTAATAGTTTTCTCTTACCATTTTAGTGGGTCAATCATTAAGCGTGTTGTTGATGACTGTGTTATGGACCTAGGACTTAAATTCAACCAAAGACTTGACCCTAGTTCTCACATTAATTATGTCTATTGTAAGAGCTTTAAAACTCTTGGGTTCATCATTAAGGTACTTTTTTGTGCACTGGTGCGTCCAATTCTTGAATATGGTGCAATTGTATGGGATCCCCATACAGCTAGTGACTCTTGTCAGCTTGAAAGGGTTCAGCGACGGTTTTTGCGGTTCGCCAGCTATTTATTGCAGATACCTTGTGAGCCTTGTGACTATACCCATGTGGCTGATGCACTTAGTTTAACATCATTGGCTCAGCGTAGGGGTATAGCGCGTATATCCTTCATGAAAAGCCTCTTGAATAATAAAGTTGATTCTTTCGTCCTGGTGTCTCTGCTTTGCTTTAAAGTTCTTCAGCGACATTTTGGGCAGCTGTTCCATTTTTCATTCCACAGTTTACCACCAACTACATTCGAAATAAACCTATTAGGCGGTTGATGTCTTGTGCCAATTGGGATCCTCCTTCTTTATGTCTGTTTATGAAAATATATAATCATTATGCTATCTATACTGTAAATTTTATTTATTATTCTTTGTTATTATCTTAATGTTAACATATTTATTATACTTTAATTTTTGTAAAAAAGGGCTACACTCGTAAATTTGTAAAAAACAAAAAAAAATAAAAAAAATAAAAATAAAATAAATTATACTAATAAATATTACTAATTATTAAAATGTACCTGAATTTGAAAGCGTTATTTGTAAATGTATAATCGTATATTAGAATCGATTAAGAGTTTAAAAAAAAAAATACACAATACCGATAACAATCGAGTGTGCCCTTAGTTTAGTAAATAAATATAAATTTAGTCTGTATCCATAAGAGTCCTGTATCCTTGGATATTTAATAATTATTATACTTTTGTCATTGTATTTACAATGAATTCATTTAGTCGTATGTCCGAAGTCCGTTTGCGTTAACCTGAGAGCATTATTATAAGTCAACCAAACGATACAAATATCTGTATTATTTTTGTTTTCGTAGTCCCAAATTTTGAGTCTTATTTCATTGTTTATAGGTCAAAAAGTTTTTCAACTATGACTGAATTAACGACCATCAGGACTTAAGTTTTGACTTATTGTGGTGTTAGAAATTTATATAATACAGTAAATAATGAAATGATTATTTTGTATTAAACGTGTAAATTATATATATTTTAATAGGTATAGTGCAGATAATATTTGTACAATATGTTTCAAATCTTTTTAAGTGACACTTTCCGGCAAAATGATGCTCCAATTCGTTTTATACATTTTATTAAACACAAAATAATACTGTACACTTGTTGCCACTAACTATATTTGAATATACCCACTTTAAATATACCATCACATCATCGTGGTTAGTCACAAAATTATATTTTCGTCACAGTGTTTCGTCAGCTTGACGTTAAAGGATAATGACCTTCTTTGTGTATTTCATTAGGGTCACGTGTTTTATATTTAATATACAAGCCAGGTATTTAATTTTATATTATATAGTAAACGTAGGTAAACACAGTGTGTCGTTCAAAGTCACGGTCACCGAGTTGCAGCCAAAGTAAAGATATGATTAAAAGCCCCGTAAAATGAACGTATTTGAACATATATAATACTATTCAAACGTCAGAGACGAAGTTTGAAACAACGCGTCGTGACGCCATCGACTTTTAAAATATAAATCATTGTAAAGATAACACGCACTAAATAGGTATGTAGATTTACGCATGTACGACGTATGCATCGACGCATGTCGCTATTGCATAATATTATACACCCAACAGCTTTATAGTTATAGCTTTGCGTACACGTGTTTCTAGTCCGTTATAAATATCTGAATGTAAATTAAAGTGTGCAAGCACATCATACGATATATTTAACAATGACGTACTGCTATGTCCCAGTTCGTGAATGTTGAACAAAAAGTCAGAACAAAAAGTCCGGACTCATTTTTTTGATGTTAGACAAAAAGTTCAAAAGTACAAAATATTCTATTCTCAAAATTAAAATCTAAAAAATGTAATTGATTTTCATATATAATATTATATTTGATTACTATTTCTTATACCTTACAACGGTTTACAAACAGTATTAATGTCTATGTCAAAACAAACTCTTTTACATTAACTACAGTAATAATAATAATCTATTCAAAAAATTAAAATTTAAGAAATTTACTTAATTTTCTTATACAATATTATATTTGATTACTATAGTTAATATTATACCTACAGCTTACAAATATTATTAAAATATATTTGTACTTGACAACCGTAATTGTATAGAATATATAAGAAATAATTATCAAATCAATTATTGACTAAGAAAATAAATATATATTTTAATAAATAATAATTTATATCTTTGGACAGTGAAAACGTGCTCAGACTTTTTGTTCAACGGGAAAAAAACGAGTTCGGCTTTTTTCAAAATGGACTTTTTGACCGATCACCGGGTTTCGTACGCATAGAACAAATGGCGTATTTGACTTAGTTTTATAGAGAGGAAGAGGCGATACTAAAATTATTATACACAAACTCATAGGTTATTGATTTTACCATGAAGTGTTTTTATTTTTATTTTTGTGCTTGATTTTCTAGTACAAATAATGCTAAATATTCAATTTCAAAGGAGATTTTTGATAGCAGATTTAATTTTGCTTTACCTTAACATCATGGTACCAATTGCACCTATATAAAAACCAATTATTATTCAAGTCATGGGGGAGAGCATTAGCCCCTTTCGCCCCTCTTCAAAGATGCCACTGACATAGGAGCGTAGTCAAAGTTCTGAAATACAATAGAACATCGAGTGTACGAGGATCGGAGAGTTTAGAGAATTTTTCAAGTTCACCTCTCTCATGATATCGTCATTCGACGACTATAGTTTCATGCGTCAGTTGTTACACAAATTTTTTTGGGTAAGGGTAGAGGGGAGGGAGGCTTGTTGTCTCGTAGCCGTCGAGGTCGTGTGACGGCCGAGAGGTACAAAATATGATTTTGGTAACGAGCTAAACGTTCAAAAGTAATCTCGTTTGCCCTTCAAACCATGTTTGCAGTAGAATATTAATACATTAACGCGATTCCTGCGATGAGGTGTGAACCCAATAACGTCGTCGTTGTCTGTGGCCGAGGGAAAAGTGAATAAACTCATCGACGTCGCGCGACGTACTTATGCGCGTTTCCACAGTAAAAATATTAAACATATTTTATCGCACTCGTGTTCACTTATAACTACTATACAGACGTACAAAACTTTTCCAGACTACTATCGGAATGACTGTAAAATTATACAAATATATAAGTGCGATGTTATATGATATCAAGCCGGACGCTGAGAAACTATAGAGTTAAGCGCGTAATGTACTAGTGCTCTCTGCATAGTCCGTTATTTTAGGGACTGGACCGGACTTAAAATTTTAACAAAGAACTGAACTCAGACCAAACCGTTGGCTACAGACTCCTAATTTAATTAAATTTAATAAAGTAGACCAGGACCGGACTGTATGGCTCAGTTTGTAGTGGACCGGACCGGACCGGACCATTATTATGGTCATTTAGTATAAGAAAATTATATAAATATAAATATTTATTAAACGATTGCTTGTAGTTGGTGTTTTTCATTTAATTTTACGTATTTGCCAAAACGATGATTTTAATAGATTACCGTGATTTGTACCGGATCGGTCCGGACCGCGATCTGAACCGATAATAATTTTTTTACTAAAACCGGACCAAACCGAATCAAAAAAAATACATTTAAACTGCGACTGGACCGAATCACTCCCAAATATTATTGAACTATCGGATTTCACCGACGAGTCGACTGTTTTTATAATGTTATGTCAGAACCGGGACCACGCAAGGCACTAGTGTACACTAACAGCATGAGCCCAATTCAAATCTGTCTAGTAATTTTACAATGTCCATTGCAGGTATACTCTGTATACAGACATTATTATTCATATTACATACATATATATGGGTTTGTATTGATTGTTTGTTTTAAGCGTTTAGGCCTTGCGCGTGCGTGTGCATGCCCACTCGTGCATATTATTATAAACAATGCAAAACAATTTAATCGCCCGACTCTGCGGGCAGTCAACGAGTGCAACAAGAGTTGGATTTCGGTTCGTGTTTTTTTTCTTGTTTTTTATAATGCTTGACTTTTATAGAGATAAATCCAGATTTTCGTGAGTTCAAACGAGACGAGTCGAAAATGTGATTTTTAGTCCAAACTGCTCCGCACGAACCATGCCTGCCAATTGTGCACTGCAGTATTTATATAATATGAATATAAATCATATTCTCAATTATTATATATAAATTATATTGTGTAATAAACTGAAAACAGCGGTTCGTCGTCGTCGTCACAGTTTGAAGCCGGACGAAGTTGTTAAACGCGAAATGTATTATAATTTCTACGTGTTGTTAGAATTAATCTACAATTCTAGTTTGCAAATCATCAACTCAATCCGACCCGACGACATCTACGAACCATACCATTTACACAGCTACCATTGTTTGAATTCTATATAATCAAATATAATTTAATGCCATTGAATAAACTGTAATCGTTATTGGTTAAGACGGAAAGTTCCAATCATTTAGAGAAATGTAGTGTATCGTCGATGAATATATGCGCGTATTGGTTAAAACTCGCAGCGTGTACAATTGTTTATATTATTTTCTAATATACACTTTGATAATGTATGTTTGTAACCAATAATAACTATCTGCTACCTATTATTTCAATATTATTTGAAACATTATTTTTATGTTTAAAAAAAAAATCACAGTACCAAAAATAAAGAAAAGAATTGCAATATTTTGCACAAATCTATATAGTCAGTACATAATAATAACTATTATTAACAGATCATGAAAATAAATAATAATCGACATGAAAATCGACTGGGAAAATAATCAAAACAATTGAAATTATAACGACGAAATTGAACAATTGGTGAGCAATACTAGCCCATTTGTAATAGATATACATGTAATAGCTATTGTCCTCCCTCCGCCCATATAATATAAATATAATATTTCTCAACCAACCTCATGCTTGAAATATTCTGTAAATTATAAAGTGTATATGAATAATTTGCGTGTGTTGCTTTGTTTTGCATTAATTATATTTTGATTAAATAGAAAAAAAATGTATTCTACAAACCTGATTTAACCAAGCTGGTATGGATAATAATTGTGTATACTGTGTTTTTAATAAACGAATACTGCACATGATATCTCATACAACCTGTTAAGTAGTAAAAACGTTATGCCTAGACACCTATAATTATTATAGTATTCTACGTTAATATTGTAATGAATATTGGTTTTCGGTTTATTTTCTTCCGCCGTTTCTCCGCACTAAGTATAAGGGGAATCACTGCAATATATATCGCATAATCGCACTGCCGACGATTTATTTATACGCGCTAAGAAGACTTTCGCTACGGGTCGTTGAGTCCTGCCGCCGTTATAGGTACGGCGCGATTCATTGGGGAATGCGTTTTATTCCCTTTTTACCATTGCGCTCCACATAAGTATTATATTATGTGTAGGTAGTCGGCGAGCATTTCTTGCGGCTGCGGCGGCCTGTATCCAATTAGAAGTAAAGATTCACCACCGGCGAGTGATTATTCATTTCACGAACTCCATCTACACACACGTATATACAGGGAAATTCAAAATATTTTACGTTATGGCCATTTTATCGCGTAAATATTTGAAATACAGAAGAATGTATGGTACGAAAGTTTTTTGATTTATCTAAAACGATTTGAATATTTTATAATTTTTTACAATAAATTAAGGGGGTGGGTTTAGGGGTCATCCTTAGAAACTTGAATAGGAACCTATGTATTTTTTCGGAATCAAAATATTGTTATGTCTATTTGAATAGTTTTAAGAAAATCATAGTAGGCATTACTATTTTATATTCTTTCCACTCGATACAATTATTATTTCATAATATGGAGCAGAGAAAATGCCAATTCAACTAAAATTTAAATACTATTTAAGACGGCGGCGGCAACGGCGAGAGCTGGGCTGTCCAGGTTTGGCGAGGCGTCGTTGAACGCGTGAAACTGTTTTTGGTGTTTGGTCAGGATAACTGAATGTTTATTAAATAATTATTTATTTGATCGTAAAATTTATTTTATTATATTTTAGTTCGTTCCTATATCGTTAAGAGTTATTAGTTTTTTTTTTTTTAAATACATTTACTCTTTTTAGAGTTATGTCAGTGTGTGTAATAAAACGTTTGCGGTGGTAAAAAGTTTTGGACAAGGTAATAAGACACTGTCATAGTATTTTCTAGTACTTGTCATCGTGGTCGGTTATTTAAGAGTAAAGCGACCTCAGAGTAATATAGTGTAAATCTTGAGACTTCTTGTTTAACTTTTCTTTTGTGCAGTACTCGTTATCGTCGTCACCAAGAGAAGAAGTGAACAGGTTTTACCGCTGGTTTTGATATATTTTACTATTTTTACTTGTTTGACGGTTTGAGAATTGGGAACCGAAAAATATCTATTTTATACGTCAAGCTTTTGTGTGACGTATTATACGACAATATGAAGACATTTTTCAATAGATTTTAGTGCTTAAACTACATTAATTAATGCAAAACTCTATGTGCTTGAGAGATAACATATAAAGATTTTATACATTTCTAAATTTGACCACCCAAAACACTAACTAAAAACCCTAAACTAAAATATTGTAAACAATTATAAAATGTAGTAAAACCGTTTTCGGTGTTTCTAAATCGAAAAACTTTCGTATCATACATTTTGCTCTGTTTTGAGCCAACAAATTGGCCGTAACATACATTTTGAATAACCCTGTACGTACGTACACACACCGACTCTACACCATCACAAGCCAGATCACCCTGAAAGCGGTGGCGCATCGCGTTATTTCTCACTTGTGGATTTAGAACAATAATATTATATGTTGTATAAAACGCGTGCACGCGCACACACCGATATAACATGCGCTTATAATATAATAGCTGTCCCCGGGGTGTTTGGTAACTGGTAATAGGGGTACGAAATCGGGAAACAAATATACTTGCGGCCGAACAATATAAGTCAGCGTGTAGACCGCTGATATTTTTTCCATATAAACGATATACGTATACATATACTTACGATATACTTATGTATTTTCCATACCGTCCTCGATCCTAACTTTGCCGAGCCTAACCTCACCATCGTTCGAAGAGGCGTTCGATCACTGGACCGGCCCGAAATTAAAACGACCATCGTATCAGTGATGATCAGCTGCTGCTGTGCTACAGTATATCTATGTATCCTATAAAGTAATACTTAAAGCACCGGGAGAAGGATTTAATTTGAGAAATAAACAAACAAAAAAAAAAAAAAATTCAATGTGGTGTACAATTATTTAGTTTCGGATAAATCGACCGACAACCAAATTATCAACAATAATAATATATAAAGTATTTATTTAATGTCACTTTTAATTTCTGCCTCATAACTAAGAAAATAAAGTCCTGCATTTTCTAAAACGTTGGATTGTGTAGATTGAATAATTTGTGACAGTTTTATTTGTTGTAGTTCTCACTGTATCTTAAAATCGTTAAATTAAACTTAAATTAATAAATAACTAAAAAAAGAAATGAATTTACTAAGAAATAAATAATTAAATTCATTATGACTACTTTATAAATATATTGGTTTCTGTCGGTATTTCTTCGTCGGTCAATTGAATGGTTGTCCATCGATTGTCCACCTCCCCAATTATTTACGTGCGTTAAGCCTATACAGCAACAGTGACAAGAGTGACGAGTACTACACATGATTCTGCGACGATGATAAAAAATAAATCGTAATAATAATATAAAATGATGTTTTTTTAAAACCATCAGTACTACAACGGAGTGCCGCTTAAAATTATTTTTATTTCTGCAGTGATCGACTACAAAAACGAGTAACAGCACTAGACAGCATCTGTAGGTCCTCCGATATATATTGATATGGTGGGTAAGCTATTTTTTTTGTTCTTTTCCTCGTTTAATGTAAAAAATAATATTTTCATAAAAATATCGACCAATATATAATTTATTTTTATCACCTACAGTTAGGTTTTTATGTAAGTCCATTATTTAGTATCTGTACATGTGTGGTTAATTAATTTTACATCGTTGTAAAACGTAAAAAAAACTATTGTTTCTTCCGACCCTTTAGCATTTTTCATTTTGAAAAATTACCAACTATACATAATATTTGACATAAAATAATATTGTAACCACTCCCTCATACGACGCCTAATAATATAATGTGTATAGTATATATGCGTGGTTTTATAAATTGTACATTATATTATTGCAATCATTAATTTTCGGAAACTTAAAGATCAAAGTTCATTAGTATGTAGGTGCGATTTTTAGAAATTTATAATTGACTTGTTACTCATTCGGTATGTCATTACACAAAAATCGATTTCATTACTTCAAAAATTATTGCTTTGTCAAACTTTTTTTTTATAATTAAATTATGTAACATTCAAACACACACATTTAAATTTCATATATCAACCCGATAAAAACTTCAAAACACATACTATTATTTCATACACATTATATATTTTACACATTAAATAAATAGTAACTTATCTTATTTTATTATAACCTATTTATTACATACTGATTATATGACTAGAATGTAGAGTATTTGAATTTGAAACGAGTCCACACAATAATTACACATCGATTGGGGTGGTGTGTATTGTTAAATAATTATATTTTTTCTATACGTTTCTGTGATATCCGTTCATTATAATTATCTCAATGTCGTATGATCGTTGTGGGAGTGGTGGGAGTAGGTTGGTCTTCGAGAAGAATAGAAGTATGCGGCACCATTGCAGATAGTGCGTGCAATAAACAATACAGGTATCTAGGTATAATAATATCTTAAGAGGGGAAGTATTATTATTATTATTATTATTATTATCCTGTCACCATATTATCATATTATTATACTCGTACATTGTTATTTCAGAGTTAAAATCGGCGATGCACTGTGGCGTGTTTCTGCGGTGCCTTATGTATCGTTCGAAACGGACCTGTTCTATACAAATTTTGCTCACAACAATATTATATTATAATATATTATAGGCGTACCTGTGCACGAGGACCGATGCGGAATAAAATGGAGGCAGCATCCAAACACAGCTGGCGCTTACGATCATAATATTGTAATAGTTGTATAATTAACTGCGGTGAATATAACTTGGGAATTGTAATAATTTATAGTGGTGTTTTGGGCCGTACGGTCTAAATAAATAATAATATATATGTTGCCAATATCTTCAAGCGCTTTGTCAAGTGTGTACCTATACCGTATATATATCTACGTGGTGCCTACTTATATATATATATATATATATATATATATATTACTCTCGCGTCGTGTATGTATATAATATAGTAATTTTATGTGATGTTATCAACGTCGTTTGCGCAAGAAGATAATATTATTGTACTTGATAATATTTTGAAAACACCTGTTTCTCGGCTGTAGAAACGTCTGTGCGTCGACGGTGTACCTATTATATTGATCATGATTTATGATTAATAAGTTTAATAATATTAATAATATTTACTCATTCTGTAAGTCAACGTTAAATTTTAGATTCCTCTCGTGATTTTTGTGGCTTACCTGTAAAGTCATATGAACAAGACGTGTAATCAGCATAGGCACAACTAGACCTTTGTTAATCTTACTAATGTGTGGAGTCATAGGAGACTTATACAAATATTTTAAACTATAAATAAAGAATTCTCGTAACACGACTTTAACATTATTATTTATTTATGTATTAACTAATATATTTCACTTGCAAAATAAATAATTGTCTTATTATTACGATATAATATATTATTCGAGTTACAACCAATAAAACAAATACAAGTAACATTTGATATTGGTTAATTAGAACAATAAAGTATTTTAAAACTATTTTCCTTATTTTTGTGCTGTACTTATCAACACCGATTTTATTTTTATGTTATTCGAAACATCCTTCTCAATATTTAAAACGGATTAGTCAGTGAACGGTTGCTGTAACATATTTGTTGTTAACCAAATTTAATTCGTCGCATATTTGAAAAGCTGCGTTCATAAATGTTTTAGAACTTATTGTAATTGTAACTGTAGCTTTAAACAAAACGTTTTAAGTTATGAAAATCCTCTTTTTGAATTGTTTTTTTTTTTTAATAAAATTCTAAATCAAACAAAGAAACTGCTCTTTTCTTACATTATTTTTTGGTGTCTTAAAACAGGGGCCAAGCCACCAGGGATACTGAATTAGAGTTTGGGGATGCTGAAGAACTTTCAAGCACTCCTTTCTCCTAGTTGCGCCTACGGTCATCAGCCAAAACTTTTTCGTTTTGTTTTAATGCGTGAGCGACGATGTAGACGACGACAGTAGGTGACCGAACTATTTATGTCCTCAGTTGGATAATACATCATAATAATAATAATAATAATAATATGATCTTCACACAAAAAATGCTTGTTATGCGATCGTATAAATATATTTCTTAGTGACGCGTGATTTCGACAAAGACGTATTATGCCGAAGACAATGTCATAATACCTAATATTATATCGATGTTATTATTTGATACATCGGTAGTCGCGGCGGATATTGCACTATAATTGATCGTTTCATTTTATCGAATGGTCAAATTATATTTATGAAACGCTTGTAAACCAACGTACTGATTGAATATTTATTTATCATTTGCAAAAAATTAAAAAAATAAACGTCAAATACCTTATATTATACTTACTGACACCGGAATACAGCTTCTAAGAACGAAATTCGATTGATTTTTTTTGAGTAATTCATTTGATATTTTATTATAATAATAATATACAACGAATAATATCATTATTATATTAATATTTTTCAGTTATAACAACGCACTACAACACGATATTATATTAAAGCCACGTTCGCCGTGAAAAAACACTGGTTATTAAATGGGTGGTTGGATACATTATGGTAATTTAATTTCCATTACTCTTGTGCACATACCAAATCGTGTTTGCCAAAGGGGGAATTTTTTTTTTTTACGCTCCATGACAACTCCTATTAGGTTGACATATTTTTGTTTGTATTTCACGTGGCCATTATTTTATTAATTACTACTGACGCAACAGAGTTGATTACGATTCGACGTGGTCATGGGATGATATCGCACGGACTCGTACATTATATTATTATTATTATAATCAGACGGATACCATACCCATACACCTATTAATAGCATAATATATTCAAAAACATTTCCAAGTACAGCGTAGTCTTATTTGCGCGCATATCCGAATAGACTTGTTGTGCTATATAGGAATTCGTCCCACGCGATATTTTTTTGATATATTTTAATATAATTTGACGTTATGCGTTGTTTTTTGGCTTCATTTTTTTTTTTTATAAATCGTATTTTCCGTACGTTTAAACGAATGTTATCCAATAATTATTTCTGTCCGAAGAATATAATATAATAGCTCGTCCATTGTGCCAGTCACGTCGGTGTGTATCCCGGAGCAGACTCCTGACAACAGATATGACATTTCATATGAATATTTAATATTTTAATCCCGATAAGAGATAATATAAGAACACGACTGAGACAAGCGGACAACCGAGAGCAGGCTAATAATCTTACGAGTTAATTATTCTAAAACTTTTAAATTTAAAAGCAATGATAATATTTTGATAAACAATAACGATTACGTAAAATATCAAATATTTAGCTGTATTATATTATTAATGTACACAGTTTTATGAGGCTTGTGTATAGAAGAAATACGCGATGGACATTTTTTTACTTTAAGCAAATCGTTGAAGTGTTTTCACACTGAAAACAAATCCAAATGTCATTGGACGTGATCGAAATCATACAGAAAACTCATTAAAATATAGAATAAAATACAAGCTATTCCGAAGTACCGACCCTGTAGGAGGGCTTTTGATTTTTAGACTTGGTCGTAGCGAAGCAAAAACGGCATTTTAACGGATATTTGTATAGCGTGTATTTGTTTTTATAGCTATAGAAGGGATTAATATGTAAATTCACGAGATAATTTATTTAAATTTATTCCAAAAACTGTGTTGTATTGTTGTCTAAGCAGGCCAATGGTATAGTGTGTTGTGTTATTATACATACGTATCTATAGATAATAATATAAAAAAATTCGTCACATGACGTTATAATACGCGACTGAAACAGACTCGAATAAAGTCTTAAGTTATCATCATATCCAAATAAAACCAATAATTTTATTGTTCCGTAAAGAAATGTATGCGATGATTTGTATAGACTTTCTGCGAGTATATCGGTGCTATCAGTATCTAAACTAATATTTACGTCATTTTTGGAATTAAATCGAAATTATAACCTATGCGTATACTTATTTTTAATGAGTTTTTTGAACATTCGATCAACCGTATAATTGTTTGAGCAGCTTCTCGTCAGAAATCAGAATAATACTTATTTATAATCTATATTATTGTTACGATGGATGCATTGAAACACCAATTGATACCAAAATGCGAAACAAAATTAATTAATTCTATACGAAATTGTGGATATGTATTTTTTTAAGATTGGTTGAAATCATAATTCCGTTTGAAATCTTTGTATCAGAGTATTTTCATTTTTGATATAACTTGTGCAGCTATTCCTATATGCAATTAATATATCGCAACTTTATACCCAACTTGTTATAATTATAATAACTCGATGTAATAATAATTTGCAAGTTATTGTTATTATTTGATTGTGTATAGAAGATTTCAGTTGCAAAAATACATGATAAAAATAAAACCTCTTTACATGGTGGGTGTCAAGTAAGAGCGAGAGGGAGGCTATAAAAAGCTCAAAAACTATTCAGCTACAAATGTTTGGTTAAGGAAGTAATACTTATTATCTATATATACCTGTACATACATATGTATCTTTAATATAAAAGAGACTATGAAATATTTCTTCAGCGACATTATTACCGTTTCTCGGTTCTCGTTCATACAATATAATCAAATCGGCTGGTATGTGCTTAAACTACCGTTTGCATGAAGGTAATCAGTATTTTTGAGTATTATATTCTTCGTTTTTCTTATATTGTATGTTTTTATTTTTAAAATTCCTCACTTTAGCTTACCGCTTAGAGTCAAACTAAATACACGACGAAATAATGAGTGCTGCCCGTAGAATATTTTCAAAATGCGTCATGAATTCAACTCCTATCTACCAACCCGCCCACTTCAAAAGTAATCATTAGAGTTCAAATTTTAAGACAATATAATCAATAAAAAAAAAATTTAAAATGTGAAAAAAAGACATTTAATTTATATAAAAAAATAATTTAAACATTAATTACAAAATTAAATACACTAACTAGTTAGTATTCAAAAAAAAAAAAACTACTACTATATCTTACTACTATGTACCATGATAAGATGTCTTCAGTAAAACGTTGACGGTTTGAGCTCAAAATATTTTTGCACGTAGAAAATGATTTTTTTACATCCACCGAAGTTATTGTGGCATATTTCATACATAAATAATTATCTAAATTAAGATTACTACTTATTAAATCGTTATCGTTTGTTGTTTCTCCCATCCTTTGTTCTTTAACATAACTTTGTTGAATTTATCCAAAATCAATTTAGCCACTTTGCCATTACATTCTTGGAGTTTAATCTGTATGTTATTCACAATATCTACACTTTTCGATAATAATACACCTAAAACATATACAGTTTATTTTAATATATAGGTTAACATCTAGATAAATATTATTTGTTACCTCATGTTACTAGTTTTGTAATAGTGTCAGGAAAAAATCCAAAATTACATACAATATACACTAGATTATTTTGTATCGATGGAATTTTAAAAAGTCTTTTAGCCACTCTTACACATTCAAAATCTTCAAATTCTTCAATTGTAGATTTCAGTTCATTGAAATTTGTACAATAGTATTTTACTGCATTAATCTATATACTCCAATGTGTAATTACCGATCTTGGTGGATTAGGCAATTCTGAAAATTTTTTTTTCAGAATTGCAATTGTCTTAGGACATTTTAAAAATGTCTTTTACATTTCAGAAATTAACTGGTCTACATTTTTTATAATATGCTCGTACTTCTTCACTGACGTTATGACATGCATGAGCCAAACGAGTTATATGAATAATGTCGGACACAAGGTTTAAATTGAATGGCCCGCTTTCTTCAGTCACGTCAGATATAAAAAGCAAAATATTATCGTATTTTACATTAGTTGGCCACAATATATGCATAGCTTTGTCAAACAGCTGTGTAATTGTACTGCTATTTACCTTACCTAAATAGTCTGTGTGAAGAAGATACAAACTTCCAGGACTTTCTGGTTGTAGAATTTCAACTATTACGTTAGCCACGTTTCGGCGTCCTGAATCTGTGGTTTCGTCAATACACACTCATATTTTATGTTCACTTACAGCATCACGAATTTTTGACAAAACCTCTTCGTACCATTTATCAAAGTATCCTTTTCGTAATGTAGATTCGCATGGAATATTTTTGTAGCAATATTCTGATAAAACAAATCTAAAAACGTTATTATTCAATATAGGGATATTTGCCGCAACCAACGCGTTACACAAATCGTAATTGAAATCTGACTTAATTTTTTTTTGAATGAATGAATGAAAGGCTAAATTTTTTTTACTATTTTCAATTTTTATAAGTGCATTTTTATGTTTGAATCTTCCGATATGTTGCTGTATATGGAATTTTTTTTCACTTGATACTTTGGCCTTACAAATTTTATAATATAAAATTAATCCATCGGTTGAAAAAATATTTTCACTGAATTCTGTAACATACTTTTTCAATATAGAATTGTCATTTTGTTTAACTTTTGGCATATTTAAAAAAAAAACAAAATAAAATAAACGTGGAAAAATTATTAAACGGCAATTGAGGTCGATGAATGCGGACTGACAACAATCTTGAATCTACGCATTATGAACATATTTTAGTTTTTACATAGATAGTATGGGTACTTTTATAAATGTTAAACTAACTGGCCATAATAAATACTCGATAACATGATAAAGGTCAGAGTATTTAGCGATATCGATATATCGCATTTATATATAATATATATATATATATATTGATAATAAAAACCATTCAAAATAATTTTAAACATAACATCGAAAATGCACCGTCTTTACATGCTTTTATAAATTTGTACCGATATAGCTATATAAGCTGTGTATAAAACTATTAGATAAATTGAAAATTAAACAGAAAAAATGCATTTAAAAGTAAAAAAGGCAAAAAAATACATCCATCGTCTTAGAAATTAAATGAAACACATTTTTATAAAAATGTAAAAATTATAAAAATTATTTTTCTATTATTATTAATAAATAAAATGCTTTTGACTTCAAATCCAAACCCTAGTAATCATATTTAAATAATAAATCAATTATTTACTCCAAAAAGTAGTCGAAATTGTGACATCGGATATGCGTCACCGAGTGCTGCACAATAATGTATACACCTATCGGTTACGCGCGTCCTTAATTTATATTAATTCATGTTTATTATAAAACCTATCTGCTCAGAGATCGTTATTTAAGTAAAATCTGTTAAGTTTTGCCACTATACACCGTCAAACTACACGTGAAAATAATACCTTTGCTTTCACCAACAAAATCACTGTCATCACCACCGCCACAAAGATTTCCATTAATCTTTCAATATCGTATTATAGATTATTTTTGTTATTGTGGTTCCCAAACTTTTTATCTTTACCACCTACTTCAAAAAAAAAAAAAATCCTACAACTTAAGGAAAAAAGAATGCAATGAAAAATGTATTCATTGTTTATCGTTAAATATAATATATTTTATTATAATATTGCATATAGGTAAACATAAAAAAAAGTAACCGTAGCAAGATAGATGTGCCTGGTATTTTGCTAAAAGTCGGCTGATGTTTGATTCGATTTCCGTAAGAAGCATTCTTAAATCTTCACGATTGGTTATTTGTAATCGTTGTATTTTTTTGTGATTAAATTAGTTACTGTACTAATTCCAAGTTCAACCAAGTAGAATAATGGAAATGGTGTCAAAAATGTTTGCACAATAGCCCACAATCGAGGATGTTAATATTCAATATTATTCTGTGCCTTCATTTTCATTTTCAGCTGTGATGTAAAAAACATGTCAATAAAATTATATAGGAAAAATACAACAATAATTATAAAAGAACAATAAACGACAACGAACAAGATCGGCATCCATGAGTATACTAAATATAAATAAAATTCAGACGATATAGATTACTCCAAAGTCAAAACAGTATACGTTGATGCTGTATTGCAGATTATCTGTAGACGACAAACAATTTTTTTTCAAAAATACAAAATACACACGTACAATTATTCATTCCTCTTTTCTTTCTCGTACGTTCACAGAATTCGGTAAGCATGTGTTTGATTATTGTGAGCAGGTGCTATAGACAGAAGGTCTTTTTCTTTGTAGTTTGTTTTTTTTATTAGCGGTCATAATTATTATTACGATAATTATAAGAATTTATGAGCATGTTTGTTCTTCAATTGTATATCGTGTTGGTTTGTGAGACTTAACGAGCCAATCGGTTGTAGAGAATACGTTTGATAGTATAATGTAAGTGATAAAATACTATAATATATCATAAAATAAAGAAAAAGTAAAACGACTTTGTCGATTTACTACGGTGACCACAAGTGGTAAACTTACCAAGAACTGTCCCAACTTCGTAGCTGAACTATATTACAATAACTACGTCAGGCCATCATCAAAATAAATACAGTAAGTGCATCTGAACAGTGTCAGAGTTCGCATGCAATTAATAATTAAAGATTACATATTTGTCGTTTTTCATTCAAATTATATTTACAATTGATTTAATATTTAATATTGAAGTGTAATTTTTTTCTTTTTCGTGGACCATGTTTTTGTGTTGTATTAAAAAATGATTTATTGTTTCTAGCCCATTCTCTCGATTTGCATCCGTGGCTATCCGTATACGGAATTCACAGGTTTTGTTTCAAGTCGTGAGAATAATATCATTAAGTTAGTCCGCTATTCCCTCATTTTTTTTTCATTGGTCCTGCGTTGTTATGATAACAGAGATTAAAGGTGTTACGCACAGAAACCAACTTACGTCGGCTGTCTGTCACGAGTAAGGGGGTTTTTTTACGAATTTTCACGGAGGTCATTTTGATCGTGTTATTTTTAAAGACAGCACATATAATACGTATATTTATTTTACTTAACCGAAGGGGGCGATAAAGTTAGGCCAAGCATGAGTGGTGGTCGGTTGTCATCGATATAATCGCTGGGTCTGTTCTAAGGAACGTATATTGTGTTGTTAAATGGATTGAAACTGACCAACAAATTCCACGGAAATGCGACGTGGGTGTTATTTTTAAAATTAATATATGCGCACACCGTCGAGTGGATTTTCCGGAAAGACTGTTTTCGGGTTTGAAAATCTGGTCATGGTGGAAGGAGGAGGTAATATAATAGTTACGGTAAAGTTTGTTTTGAAATTTCCGGTTTTCGAATACAACCGGCCACCGGGTCAAAACCGTGTTTTGGGTCATGGGAGTAGGATAGAACTATAGAAGGGCTTATGAATTTACTCAGATTAAATCTTCTATATCGTTGTAGTCTCACAAGTAAAGCTCTGCCAGTGATCTGTTCATGAAAAATAAAACGACGTTTGGTGGAGAATATTTTATACGTGTTTATGTTGTACGATAAAAAAAAGAACAACAACAAGTGGTTCGTTAGGCGCAAGCGAATGAAGGATAACAGTTTTTCGTGTGCTTATTTAACTCTGTCGATATTGTTATATTATTATTATAATTAATAGTCTTCAACATCATATTTTTGAAATATGTAATACCATAGATGGATATACCTATCTAGAATCTGTTATCGATTTTTCGTTATAATTAATCCCACGCGTGTTGAATATATACTTCTACTATAACGTTAATGACAATATTATTTTACAAATATCTAATCGTATAACAATAATTATTAATATCATAAATTTGTGTGTTTTAAATAACATATAAACTAGTTTGGTTGGCTTTAAAATGAAATTTTTGGAATTTTTTGTTATTTTAGAAGTTAATAATGTAATTTCTTATTTTGATCGCATTAATTTTTATGGGTTTTCAATTTTTTTATTTTCCCTACATTATTTAAAATCACACAAAAGAATGCATTATTGTCATATTAAATTGAAAATAATCAAATAATGTTATTATGACGTATATTACACTATAAATAAATAAATATATATATACCATTGGATGATCTTGTATTATGAACCATTCGATTGTAAATTACATTCCGATGCGTTTTATGTGTTTCATTTTTATAATTTTTATTTTCTGTATATTTAATATATTTTCTATGCTTTGTTAGATTCAATCATATTTTGTTACATATATCAAATTTCAAATTTTATATCAATGGTTGATTTTTATATTTAATTAAATTAAATTATTTGATACTATTATTTTCTTTAAAATAGTTACTTTTGTTGTATTTAAAAATTTCTTGATTAATTTATTATTATGCGTATATGGTAATTTTTAATCACATTCATTAAACATAATACAGACGGTTTTTGATTTAATTAAAAATGTAATTTAAAAAAAAGAAAAATAGTTGATAAAAATGAATGAATTAATAAAAATTTAGTTAAATGTTGATGTTTTCCATTTAATAAGAAAAATGTTGTCTAAAATCCTTTTAAAAATCCATTTCTATGATATTTTCAATTGTCTGGTGTAACTTCAGTCACGTCAACTAAATAAACAAAAAACACATATTCGTTAATAGAAATATTAGAAATATTATCTATGTTATTATTAATGCATCATTCGAAATATAAAAATATAATATAGGTACTTATATTAACATTTTTGATGACATCAAACTTAAAATTTATAACTACTCGTATTACCATTCACTTTATCATACATATTTTAAATTTTATCTAAATGTATTATTTCAATCTGTTTACTATATTATTCTACAATTGATTACTCTGTTTTTATTAATAACAATTAAACAAGTCTGAACAAAAACTCACCAAAAAAATAAAATAAAATTTGGTTAATCTGTTTTAGTGCAACAATAATGCACTATATGTGTGACAGCGTTTGGTATTTCAATAATAATTTTTTTATATATGGTTGGCCAAAAATGTTTAGTGGTTTCATTAATCTTTACGTGCCGTTACAGTTGAATCTCATTAATCGTAATAATTATAATAAAGCAATATACTAACAGCATTTTATAATATATTTTTTTTTAATAAACATTAGTTATATTGTTGGAAATCGTCTTACTGTTAGTTAGCGCATCGCTGTTTGTCTTCCAAAAGAAACTACTGAATTTGTTTGCCACAACTTTTCCACTAGCTAGGCTGTAGAGAACTGGTCTAGGCGCCATAGTAATGGATTTTCTAAATAATTTCGCAACAGTACTTTCGGTCTCTATAAAAAGAAGGAAATGATATTCAAACACAGATATAGATGAATCTATAATTATTATATTCGTATAGTGTTTCTTATAGCAATGCGGTTTCAAATCAAACGACTGCAGTTGTAGCATAATATTATTTCGTCTAACCACTTGTGTGTAGGGTTATAAGTATGAAATATTTCTCATGAAATTTTCACTTTGAAATTTTTCAAACTTGAAACTTTCACCCTTTTTGAAATATTGAAAAATATGTTATTTTAATTTTGTGTTTTTCGGTATGTTACATAAAGTCATTACTAAATGGTCACACTGATTTCATACCTGATTAGTAATTACTGATTATTATCATTATTAATTATTATTTTAAAAATATATATGAAATATAAATATATAAAAATATTTCTATAACATTTTCCACCCAACAATTAACTGAGTAGAGGTTTTACTGTACTTACTACTATATAGTTTTAAATTAACATTTGTTTTTTTATTTTTCATCAAAAAAATTAATTTCATGAAATTTTAGAACCCCACTTGTTTGTCATTGTTGTTTAGTGTTCACCAATATCGCCGCTGAACATGTAAAATTTATCGCTCAACTGCTATTTATCGTTTCGAATGTAACGGTTATTATAAAATTATTATATTGCTTACCCGACGAATTTGTAGGTATTTTCGTCATTCGATCAGCTTCCTTTTGGATATCTACATTGATACTTTCTATTTGGTCGTTCGCTTTTCTCGCGCTGGTTTTATACATAGCCGTTAATGTGTTTACTATTGATTTGGGAACGACAGAACCGAATAACATGCTAGTTTCCCGATCTGTTCCTGTTAAAATATTTAAATAATTTTAATAGGAAATTCGTGTTTGAAATGTACGGTATATAGTTATAAGTACGTCTTATATTATAATATTATCCATATAGTTGTTTTTGTTTTATAAGCCGACGAATACATTTATTTCCATTCCAAGAATATATGATGGTTCAAATGTGATTTTCATCGGATTTGAAAGAAAGATAAATGTAATTACGTTGATTATTCGTTAAAATTATATTTTTACCGTTATTTTTATTATTTTCATCTACGATCTCGTTTTTAAGTTTACTGAAGTTCACGCTCAAGTAACTTTTCATTTTCATATCTGCATATTCTTTCATTGCAAATAACTTTTTAAACAACTTTGTATTTTGTACTACATCGAACATGGTCAGTTTGTTTAGTGCAGGATCGCCTCCCTTTACTGAAATTTACAATTATACAATAATCATATATTATTTATAAATATATAGCTTAATATCTAAGTATAATATAATGCTATATAATAATTGATTTAGACAATTGCATATGCTATAATATTAGGGTTAAGGATTTCATGTGTTAAAAAATGACTTGATATATGTTCTAAAATATTGTATTTTATTTAAAATAATTTAATTTATTTTTATTTTAGTAGTAATTCATTAATTAAACCCTTTTTAACGGAAAAAAATTATCTCAACTGTGTTAATCTATAAAAATGATTAAACATGCATTTTTTTAAATTTAAATATTCATTAGTGTACAAATTTATTCATATAAATTAATTAAGTATACTTAGTGTGATTGATTATTGACATTAATTTTAGTTTTTTCTGCCAAAATATTTATCATGTTTATATTTATTATTAATTATATTTAAAATTATTTTACTAAATAATTCACATTTTTGATATTAGAAAATAATTATATTGAGACATTATTATTTAAAACAAAAATATATATTCAATAAATGCATTCATATCTGAAAACTAGAAAAAAACACTTATCAATGAAACAATACCAAATACCTACACAAAATTTTGCAAAATAACATATTAAATATAAACTATTTATGTGATGAACAATATTTGTATATCACTTGCTTATGTTTTATCTATTCTATAAAAAAATGCTTCTCTTCGGAGTCTCTAGTACTAGTAATAATATTCTATGAAGTGTTACTATATATTAATATAATATAAGTTAGTTGGTGAGTGTACGTAATTTATACTTAGTTAATTAATACGAGTATGTATTATGTATTATGAAAAATAATTAAATTTTTGACTTTTTATATTATAATACTTACCGTTTTTAATTTTTCTTAGTTCGACGACGAGATCATCTATTACAGTGACTTGTTCACCACCTAAGAATTTTAACATTTTTACTCTAACATTTGAATGATTATCAAGTGGAAATATTTTTTCCATTATTGTATTATTATTGAGTAAATCAATTATTCTTTCAGCATTTAACACTGGTACGGAAACGTTGTCTTCTTCTAAAAATAATCACAAAAAAACTTTAGCTAATATTTTATAATTATATTAATATTGTTGTATGTAAATATTTTAAACGTTAACTTTTGAAATATTATTATTTGTTAGATCAATTTACATATGTTTCGTGCTATGGAATATATTTTAATTTATTTGTAACAAATAACAATTAATAATTGAAACCGAGTTGTGTCTGCAAATAACATTTATATTATATTTGCGATCCTATAAATCACTTTAAATATTTAGTTATAATTTTCGATCTCGTCGTAATTGTTGAACCTTTTAAGACTCCTTCTGGTTCTAGTTGTGAACAAATTCATCGAGAAATTGTCTCAAGAGCTGTTTTGTAACATTTGATCATCCAAAAATGAATCGAATTTAAATCATTCGATCAGTTTGACGAATGTAATTGAAAACTTTGCAATAACTTGTACTTCTGACAGAATAAAATAATTACATCTGACGGTTCGATTTTCCATCACTCTTCACACAAGTTCTTTCATTTTTAAACACGACTGAAATCGCACAGCGTGTATTGCTATACTTGATAACTTCTTCATAGCTAGCCAATATTTGCTAATAAATTTCAGTTTAAGACGTATTTCGAATTAAAAACTTCAGTTACTGATCAATACTTACCGACGTACTTGAAACAGATTCATTTCTTTTGACTGATGGAGAGCATTAACATGCATTAAATGTATTTTTATATATCGATGCGTTTAATATTATGTTATTTTAAAGCTAAGTAAGGAACTACAAAAAATAATATCATCGTTAAGGTTTTTCAGATACTGTTTCAAAAATTATTACATTAGGATAGGCTTTATTTATTATATTTGACTTAGAATATTAAATTATGCTGATTAATTAGTTATGTGGAATTGACGTTTATGTTGACTTATATTATCTTTTGAATATTTATAGATGATATTAGCTTGATTCTTATTAAAACGCCTGTAAAATGTTTATCTAGTAACTATCTATATAATTAATATTTTTAATTAGTTTTATAAAAAGACCTATAGGTTTAAACTTTAAAGTTTAAACTATTAGTACACTGTATATTTCACAAAAAAAAATATTTATAACATTTCTTACCTTTCTCCGGAATCATATTTTCTTTTTTCACAATCTAATAATTAATAAATAATTAACTATGTAATTATATATTAAATCATAATTTATTGTGTAATAGTTTTGAATTCATTTTAATATAATTTAGACAAACATATTACACACAATAGTTATATATACTTACAAGCATAACATAAGTTACTAAACATATGAATTTCAAAGCTTCCATTGATAAACCTAAGAATAAAAACTTATGTTTATTGTACTCCTACTAAAATAAACTTTGTTCCACATTTGGTTTTCAGTAAGAATACAATTAATAATTAGTTAAAATTTATCTTAACTTTGAAGTTTTTAATTCAATTACACGTTAATCGTGTTATGAAATAAGGTATGTTCAAAATTGTTCACATTTTATTGTATGTAAAATGTTCAGTTTAATTAAAATAAAAAATATTTAAAACTGACTCTACTGGCATAACTATTAAACTTTCATACGGATTTTTAAATTTATTATTAAAAAAAAAAATAAAAGGATATTGTACAATATTGTCAGATTATGGGCCTTTTTAGTGATCGCAGGAATTTCATAAACAATTCAACAGTTCAGTGTACTTTTTCACAATAACAATAGGTAGTAATTATAGGTATAAGAAATTTATAAAATGGCAAATACTTTTAGAATCTTTGTACATTGATATTCAGTCTATATTGGGCGAGCGTGGATACCTATGCCAGCCATGTGTATTGTTACATTAATATGACAACAATTGTTTTTTTTTTTTTTTTTAAAACTTTTAGTATAACTATTATAGTTCAACAATTAAAACATTGATAGATACAGACACGGTGATACAATAAGTAATAATTGGTAATTAATTAAACAAAAAAAAAAAAAAAATAATAATAATAATAATAATAATAATGAGCA
The DNA here is from genome assembly GCA_014851325.1 of Pentalonia nigronervosa. Lineage (NCBI taxonomy): Eukaryota > Metazoa > Arthropoda > Insecta > Hemiptera > Aphididae > Pentalonia > Pentalonia nigronervosa. The sequence continues at coordinate 85,903 of JACXSJ010000968.1, read as the reverse complement.
TAATGATATAATAATAAATAAGATAATTATGTCAGATAAGAAACATAGACATTTTAAATAATAAAGCCAACATCCAAAATAAAATGTATAATAATTTTGATGGTAAGTGAGCAATTGGTGTTGAGAATGGAATGGAGATTAAAAGGGGTATTGAGAGATTTAAGAGAGTAAATTAGAGCTAGGCGTTTAACCTGTAAGGCAGGGCAGGTAAATAATATGTGTGGGAGGTCACAGATACATTCATCAAAATGGAGTGTACAAAGAGGGGAATCGTTTAGTCCGAGTTAAAGCAACAATTGTTATATTATAATAAAATATTGTTAAATTATCATTGGCCGAACCTACTATTATAAATTGATAATATCGATCCAAAAATATTTTCTCAAAACTAGCTCATAAATATGTGTATAATACGTGCATTTTCTGGAATTTGCTAATACCTATTATGTGATGTAAAATAGCTACAATAGGCCAATACCAAACCAAACAGTTTTCAACTCGATATCAGACCGTAGAGAATGTTTTAGATTTCAAAACGGCACGTTGTAATTCGATTATTTTGTAATAATTTTTTAAAGCGAGCTAAATTTGAACAATTTTTTCAGTGTTATAAGTAGGTTGGTATATTCCTTCATAAAAAATAACAAGATTTTAAGGGATTTCGACAGTAATAAGTATACGTAGTATGTAGATGCATGCCGATACAACGCAATCAGGTATGTGTATTCCTAGTTAAATTTTTGCAATAATTTTTTTCTAGAAATATATTATTTGAAGTTTAAAAATATACTGAAGTCTATAATTTCTTCAAAACAATATATTTCTGATCTAATAACTTCAACAACTCTATGTTATAATTTGATATTAGTAGGATATTATTATTTTTGTCGGCTCTTTGAATATTTTTGTTGTACTTGACGTTTTTGATATACTTGACACTTGATAGTGTATCAACTATTGGTAGTTCTATGGAATTGATAGAATAATTTTCAACCTACTAGTGGTCAGTATTAATATTTAAAACGTAGGCACCTACACCTATATTAACAAATGTCAAAAATCAAATAGGTACAATATAATACGCATAGAATTTATAAAGTTTCGTCATTGAGTGATTGATTATTTTTCATGAATATAATTCATATTATGCTTATTGCGAAATGCGTGAAAATTCTGAAATTTATGTTTTTGGAATCATTAAAACATATAAATTTTGCATCACGAAACGTCAACACTTAAAATATACAAAACAAATACACTATTATTTAGTCAATATTATACTAATAATGGCATGAGTATCCACGATGGTGGGATAAAGAATGATGTCACTATTTGTTTTCTCTCTTTGACAAACGCGCAACTTTGCCCTCTGCAGATTCAACTTTGTGTTGTTGGCTTTACTATTGAGCTGAGTTTTACAACCACGTCGTTTGTCGTGTCCATGTGTACCTTTTATTGTATCCTGATTGGTCACTGTATTCGTGGTATCATTCGCTAAACATAATCTACCTGAAAATTTCCAGAATTGGACCGAGCTCGACTTTTGGACTAGACACGACAGATGATTTAGCAGCAAATCCGGCTTTAGAATGAATTGCCCAATAACCAAATTTAATTGTAAGATAATAATGCACGCATACGTGGGTTTTCGTTGAGACTTTAATTTAAAAGTAAGTTACACGCGTTATGACTATGTGAAATATTATTACAATTATAAAATGTACGCAACATGCTTCAAAATTAAAACATCCATAAAAATTTGAAATTTGGGCTCGATGATAGTTTTATATTTGAGTTTGATAAAAGGTCGATTCACTTTAATATTAAAGCTAACGACACAAAATTTGATGTGCGAGACGTAAATTTGCTATATATATATATATATTACGCGTGGGTCAAAGAGAGAAAACAAATAGTGCACTGCGTCTTCTTTAACTGTTAACTATTATTTGTCGAACAAAATGGGCCTCCCATTAAACATTTATATATTAAATTATTTTACCAGTATTTATCTGTAATGTAATAATTAATTGATAGTTATTGGAAAAAATAAATGCGGTAACACGTAATTGGTTTTTTTCATATAAATAAAATAAAATCTATAACTTGAATATTTGATGGTATTTTTGAAAATGTAATGGGTAAAATCTAAATTTCATTAAACATTACGAATTACATACAATAAAAATTCTAATAAAAAATTATTTGTATGTTGATATAAGAATAAACGTAATAATGTAATATTATGTATTGAGGATGCCACAAATACGTACAAACTCGTTTGTTGCCTAGTTGCACATAGGAATTTCATAATGGAATTTTTTTATGTACCTGTTATTAATAGTTTGAAATTATTGTGTTATGTATTTACTTACCGACTGGTAAAAAATACGATGCTAATTGTGGAATTAGATGACCATATCTATCCTTGATTATGCTCCCCGTAGCTAATAGTTTCAAAATTGCATTCGGTGAATTATTGATGAGTGTATCTTTAAGTCTACCCGAAATAGGAGAATCGCTATTTCTGGCATTTGCAGCTGAGTCAAAAAGATATTATGTACTTTTAAAATTAATATTACGAATAATAATTCTTATTAATTATTAATACCGGAAGAAAATTTTTTTATGCAACGATTAAAACTCCAATTGCATCTGTGACAAAGTATTTAAATATTAATTATAAAAAATTGTTTTATGAAACTATTGGCATACCGGATATTTCTTTCCAATCAGCAACATTTTTATTAACGTCTGAACTTAAACTTTGTAACCTTTCATTCATTTTTTTCTGCCCAATTTTGAAAAAATCTAATATATTTTTTGAAAATTTTCTTCCTACCATTTCTTTGACTGAATTATTACTCATATCTTGACCTGAGCATAAATATATTTTAGTTTTATTACAATATATTACTTTACCCAGTAATTGTTTGAAATAAATGCTTAAAATAAAATATGCTAATAATCAAAGTCACGTAGATTCTTCAGACAAACTGTCTATTGGATTTACAATGATTGTTTTTCCTATAGACACAATTTAGCATAAGGTTGTTCATATAAAATTAATTTCTATTTGAAATTAAATTAATGTCTATAAACTTTAAATATTTATTCTTTTTACATGTTAGTAAAAATTAAATTGAATTAATAATAACTTCCTACGAAAACTTAAATAGTAATCCAAATTTCAATTAAAACCGTTTTCTATTACTATAATACAGTGATTATTCCAAACTATTAGGCTATTTCAGATTTTTTTTTTAGCAAAAGTATGTTTTTATGTATATAATATTATTAATTATTTATTAATATGTATTAGTTTTTGCATGAGAGTATATTTTAAGTGCGTATAGTCAATAATATTAAAATATATATTATATAAATATATATTTAAGGTTTACCTATCATGATTAACATTTCATTGAATTAAATAGTATTTTAATATATTAATCAATAGTTTATATTTTTACTTTTTTGACGAGTATTTTTTATCTCTTGCATTTCACTCAAGACTTCATCTTTTAAATTTTTAACGTCTGTGTTTAAATAAGAATCCATAAAAGCATTCACGTAGTTCAGACTTTCAATCATAAGTTGGTCCGTCTGGAATAACTCTTTGAAAGTTTTAGATTTTTCAAGAATATCAACAATTCGTTGACCATTAATCCCAGTCTTGCCGTCTTTTACTAAAATGATGAATATTTTAAGTATAATTATTATTTATTATAATCTTTATTCGATAGTGCAGAGATTACCAATAATTATGATAACCAATAATTATGATATTTAAAATACCAAAATATTGATGTTTTCAATAGATTTTTAAATAATATATCATAATTTAAAATTTAAAAGTATTGCCGTTTTCAAATATTTTTTAGTTATGTATATAATTTTCTCTTACTCTCTGTTGCTTGATTCTCTATGTCGTTTATTAGTTTATCTATATTAGCGCTAGCTTCTTGACCTGCTAAAAGTTTTAACGAATCAACTGCCAATTTACCGCTGTCTTCTTTTGAAAAAATGATTTTTAACTGTTCTGGATTTTCGAGTACCGATGCCAAATTTGTTTTGTTGGATTCAAGTTTTTGATTGCTGCTTTCCTCTTAAGCGTTGTATAGATATTAGAAAAAAATATTGTGTTAGGTTAATTATGTTTTCACTTGACATAATAATTCATATTTATGTTTAACGTTTTTCAGGTCAGGAAAATCAGTGATCGTTACAAGAAAATATTAATTTTCTTTTTTTTTTTACGAAAGTTAATCAAAACGTGTACACTGTACATGATCAGAGCACTCGAGTTGAGTCCTTGCAAACATTGTGAATCACAAGTGGTATTACCCTGGATTTTAAAATACTTATCTATTTTTAAAATGAAAAAAAAAAATTTTAAAAATTAATTTTTAATATAAAATACAATTTAAAAATATTACTTTTGTGTTGGTTAAAGAAGTTATGATTTTTTTTTATTGTATTTTATATTATAGGTACCTTCGTCTAATTTTAATATTCAATAAAAAATTGCATTAAATTTCAATTTGAATAATTTAAGACTTATCGATTTATCAAACAGTTATTTTATAAACGGTTTTGTTGAAAGTTAACGCTTTTTCAGTCTTATTGAAATAGCCCGGACGTTTCTGCGAATCAAATTCTAACGCGGAGAAAATTAATTTAGTAGCCATCGGCTTGAAAATCTTTATTGTATATTGAAGTGCTGAGTTTGCAGCACAAACGTCAAAACCATGACACAAACCAGCATAAACATATCACAAACAATAAACTCATACTTTGATCCCAAAATGTCAAGTTTTAGAGGCGAAAGATGGTAGCGAGGAAACGTATCTTTAAACTTGTTCAAATATTATTATTGATAATATATTATTCAGGAATTTATAAATACTGTTCAAAAATTACATATTATAATATGTAAAATGTACATAATATGTTTAGTGGCATCAGATTATCTACACAATATTGTTTAATTACATTAAAAATATATTTGGTCACCACTTATTTATTGTGTATATAATATTATTATATTTTTGAATATTATATGTATTTGGTTTAAAGTCAATAAAATTAATATTTTTGTTCAAGCTGTTATACATACATGTTCAATACAAATTATGATGTAAATTATACTTTTAGATAAATATTGTTGTTTAAGAAACTAAGTTTATGTTAATTAATGTAAATAATCTCTATTGTTTACTTTGTAATCCTAATTTAAAATTTGTTCATGTCCTTATAATCAATATTATATATATATATATATTTAAAGATATTTTTTTAATATTATATTTTATTTATATATTTTTTCAGGCTAAAGTTGAGAGACGCGAGTTATAAATTAAAATAAACTCATATGGGTGCTTACCTAAAATACAAAAAAACCAAATATTAATCGTACAAAACTGATTTTACCAGTCCTAATTTGTTTCACTTTTATTCAATAGGTATATTTTTAAGTCAAGTTAAAAAAAAAAATTAATGAAACATACCTAAAATCCCAATACCTACTTAGATAAAACTGTTAATACATACAGAAATTTAAATTTTGTTTATGACGTTTAATAATATCATTTTTATAAAAACAAATTTAACAAGGAAAATATGATTAACATGAACAAAACATATTTAATCAAATTGTATGTTTTTAATTTACATATTTCTGTATCAAAGTTAATTTATTTTAATTTTCTATTATTTTAGAATTTGTTCTTTAACTATACTAAAAAGTAAAAGATAAGTTCAATTTCAACTTTTTAAAGTAAAAATATGTAAAAAAAAGTTTAAAAATATTCATGACGAAAAAAAATATATATTAAATAAATATAGAATATTGTTTTTTTTTTTTACTAATATCTTACTATAGTTTAATATGTATAGATAGTTTAAAATAATTTGATTGTAGTACTTTAATTTAATTTATGGAATTAAAATAATTTAAAGCTGATCTTTTTTATTTTTATAAAATACGATTATAATCAGATTTGTTCTTATGGTACCTATACAATTTAAAATGTATAAAAGTAGTTTCTATTTTAGAAAAATGTTCATCTTATTGATGCAAGCAATTCTTACCAACCGCTGGAGGTGCGTTTGCCGTTTGTAATGCCTAAATATTTAATAAGAACCATTTTTTTTTCTTATGTAATTCATATTATTTATTTTTATAATATTCTAATATAATACTCAGATACTCACAAGCATAATATACGGTAAAAAGTTTAAAAGTTTGAATGGATTCATTAACAAACCTATAGAATATAAATAATATATTGTAAATAATATTATGTAATACACACAAATTTAATATATAATTATATAATATTATAATATTAATAAAACTTTTCGTTCAACAGTAATATAGAAATAATGTTAGAAATCGTACATCGTATAATATTGTATACAACTATTGAAAAGTTATCAATGCATTGTAATTTAAATATTCCAATACTATTATTAAAAAAAAATAAGTACGTTATTATAATATTGTGCAGTGCTATGAATTATATTATACACTTACCACCTTCCATTATCATTGAAGCCAATTTCGGTATTATAAAACCATATTGGTTTTTAAGTTCATTTCCTTTTGAGATTATTTTGAAGGCTGTAGTCAAAGTTTGCAATGGTGTTGCATTGGTAATTGTACTTGTATGTTCAATTTCAATGGATCCATCGTTTTCATCTTTGTCAAACATAGATATATTATATTTTATTGTAATATTATTTTAATTTTAAATACATATTTCAAGTTGATTATTTTTGCCTGTATAAAGCAATGATTGATAACTAAAATTTAAATGTAAAACTTAAAATATTATAATTAGTTTAATTGGTTTGTCAATAGTAACTAACTACACTTGTACTTACCGGTTTTTAAATCATTTTCCAGCAACAGATTTTTAACATCGTTTTCCGTCTCTTGGCCTGTTTGGTCAGAAATATATTACATTGTTTATAAATATTATTTTTAAGTATTTAAAACCTTTAATTTTATGATAGATATCTTTGAGATAGATGACTTGATAATTAAATTTTACTACTTATAATGTTAAATTGTGTTTTCTTATTATGATTCTTAAACCGATAATTTACATATACATTTATATATAACGTTTAAAATGTTATTTTACCTATAACTTAAAAACAAATATACATACCGATCACGGTAGCCGAGGTCACTATTTGCTGTAACTAAATTGGATAATTATTCATTATTTGTGTCAATTTTTATTTAAATCTTATAGTCATACTTACAAGTAATACATTAGGCAATAAGTACAACAGTATGAAAATATTCATTGTGACATCTAAAACAATAAGCGATTTCCATTAATCAATCAAATATAATGTAATCAATCACACGCTCATTTATTACACGCTCAAATGTTCAATCAATAACCGCGTACAATTGTTTTTATTTTGTTTTAATGTAAAATCGGTAATATGCAATAAATTTTGTTGTGAAAAATAACATAATATATTGTTCAGTTGAACGAAATAACTAATACCCTACGTTATTGGATTAAATGAAAATACACATGAATGCGTTTAATATTTGAATAAAATGTAAACAACAAATATTTAATTTTTTTTTTCTTACTAAGATTCATTAATATTCATTGTATTCAAAAAAACATTTAGGCCGAGTGTAAAACCATAATGATAAAATGTTAAAAAAAATGTTTACTTGACTGTGTCTATTTATAAAATGATGTTAGATCAAGAGCGTTATTTGTACAGCTTACGTCAATAAAAATATCTGTATAGCTATCCAAATCAAAACAATAATATTATAATATTGCAAAATTTAATGAATCTAATAAAATATTAAAATGGTTTATACTTTTCTAACATTTAATTAATTTAAAATGCATGCATATAGTATAATTTGGCATAATATTATTATTTTAAAAACCAAAATTATTTATGCTAATATTGAATTCTGAACAGTGGGATTGTCGAAGAAATTGTTTATAAATGTATTATTTAAAAAAAAAAAATTGGTCTAATTATGTGTATTAAATAATGTTTTTACTTTTTTCTTATTTAGGCACCTACCGTATAATTTTTCAAACGTAAAATCATTAAAATGTCTTACTTGTCAAAAGATGCCTTATTAAAATGGTTCTCTAGTTTAATATTACCTTAGAATCTTAAATATTTTAATGTAAAAATAAATTACATAAAAAACAGAGAATAATAGTTTATATTTTGTATAATAATACTGTGAATTGCATTATATATTTACTTCTACCTTTAAGTTTTGATTTTTTTTTTATAAATAAATGACGTTTTCAATATTTTTGTAGAGAAAATTATTTATTTCAAAAGGCATACTTTTTTCAATGGTTAAGCATAAATTATGAACTATTTTACATTGATGAATATACATTTGAAACTGTTTAGTAACAATTATTATAATTAATTTATAGAAAAGTACCAATAATTTAGCACTCCGTAGTGTTTGAAAGAATATTACAATTTTGTCTATTAACGTAAAATATGTCATAAGCATAACAGATGTTTTTAGTAATTTACTGTATAGTTCGAATTTTAATATTATGCATAGTACTGTGTGAAGCTTTGAATTATAATAATATTTGAATTGTTATGTTACCATATTGTTATACGTCTATATCTACTTAGACATTTGTATTTATATTTTCTGTGAAAATATGTTTTGTTTATTTTAAGGACTGATTTTAATATTCTATCAAAGTTATCCATCACTATATCACATCTGGATATATAAATAAATATAACGATATATTAGAATTATTATATCTCATATTGAAATTAACATTGTTAAGTATTTAATAAATAAAATCCTGGCGAACCTATTACCAAAGAGATGCAGATCACAGCCCACATTACCTTGAAACTATCTCAACCTCTCCCTTCCATTTTTCGCCAACCTGGAACCACGGACTTACGAAATAAATTGTTCAATCTGAATCTTTATAACATACCAAAATCAAAATAGAGGAACTCTAGAAAATCTAAAATCATCTGTCAATATTATAACTATCAAGAGTACGACTATACTAAATCGTATTTTGGTTAAATGCCTCGCAGTATCTGCTGCTCTACGATCACTATTCATCTGTCTGCCAAAATTCATGGAAATACCCTCTAAAACGTGCCCTAGGTTTTAGCAATTACTACCCTGTTAACTACAATGGGTGCTCAATAAATAAAAATCTTATTAAAACCATACGAAAACTAATTTTAATAATCGTAGTTTTGTATTTATCTATTAACTTTAGATCTTGTAAGGCACAATAACGTTACCCACTAAATGTTATTCCGCACCCAAATCATCTTACAGTCCAATTTAATACTTTGTTATAATAATCAATCTAACACCTTGTTCCGGAAACTATCGGTCAATCCTTCCTCCCTACTATTAATTTATCTTCGCCAACTACAAAATGTCATACAAGATACAGCAGAGTCAAACATAGCATATAGTTGTAACTTCACAGAGTTGTTGATGTTAAATTTACATTAATCGATAACAAACATTATCTAATCGGTGTCTTTCTAAACATTTGACCTCTCTTGAGCATTTAACAGGTAGATATGTAATTTAAACCTTCCGTTCAAACATCAAAAATGCCTACTTCTATACTTTTCTTCTAAATTAAATCGTAACATATGAGGACGATTGTGAAATCGGGTAGTATATAGTATACTTGACCCGGTTTTTTCGAGTAAAAATTATTTACATATAAATTCAGCCTGAGTAAAAATAATAATATACCCAGATCTTTTCATAATATCTAATTAATAATTATTTTATACAATTTTGAGGACCATCATTTAGCATTACCCAGAAGACACCAAGATAAGGAGACAATTTTTATTGTGCTCCAAAAATTATTTTGTTTTATTTTCATTTTATATTTTTAAAAAGTACTTATTAAAATTCATTATAGTAGAATTAAATTATATAAATTTAAAATTGTCTGTGTACAATTATTAGTAATTTTTTTTTTTTTATGTTTTTCACGTATTTATTCAAATTGATATTTCCTTATTTTCTTTAAACGGGATTTTTAACAATTAATTTTTTTTTAGTTTTGTAATTTTGAAATTTAAATGGTTTATGATGGATTTGATGTTCATGTTGATTTTAATATATGTATTTATTCGTATTTATTTTTGATTTGGTTATATGGAATATATTTATATATTTATTTGTTAGTATATGTTTATTAGTGAAAATTATCGGACTAAATTTAAAATCAATAATTTCTATTACCTGAAATTTCTAAGCCGAGTTTACAATAAAAAAGATAATTGTGGGTCCTTCTTACATTTGTTCAAATATGGACTGGTACTTTCTAATACATTCGAATCATCAACCTAAGATAAAGTTATAATTATTGCTGGAGTATCTCAAAAGCATATTCTTTTGACTGTACGGTTTTGACGCGATGATTAATTTTAATTTTCTCAGGTAATTATTTACAATCCTATTTAAACAAATTATCTGAATGGTATGAGAAGTGGGGATTTAAATTAAACCATATTAAACGTGTCCTTGACGACGTTCGTTTAAAGACATGGTTTTTGCCCAAATATGACATTAAATAATTTACTTATAACTTCATTCAATTTGGTTAAGTATTCAAGTCTTTACGTAGATAAGAGATTAACCTAGAATAAACATATTGAGTCAAAAATATTTATCCTTAACAGTTGCATTCACGTGTTAATAATACTAATGACAAAAAGTAAATTTATAAGCCTAAAAACTAAACCGTTTATCGGTAAGACACTCTTAAAACCAGTATTTGAACACATTGGACACAACAATAGGAGTAGGGTAAAAAAAATAAAACGTAAACAAAATTCAAGTATTTTAGAACATAACACTCCGTTAACAATTCCATAAAATAACAAACGTTCCACACTTTGTCTTTAACTTACCCCTCTAAAAATGGCCTTGACATTAAATCAATTTAGAATGAGGCTGCACTTTTTTATAAAAAGTTTTTTTTCTAGACTAGAAAACTACAACTATCCCTTCATGAATTACCAATATATGTAAGTATATTAATTTATCCACGTTACAAATGCTAAAGAAAAATATGTGATCTTTTAAATTCATTTTTTTAAAATCTTTTCATTTAAAGCTTAGTGTCATTAAGGGATGGCTTCTTTTTTATGCTACTCACATTTATATATTTTTTTCTCCTTTAATCTCGTTTACTTATGAAGAAGTTATTATGCACAAATCTATACATATTGCGTGTATATATTTATTAGAATAAAACAATTTATGAGGCTTCAATAATCATAAACTTTTTTTAAAATATATTACAATTTTCTAACATGTGCTGAAATGATTTATTGTTAAAAAATTAGTATATAGTCGAAGCAAGTATACCTAAATAGTTATTAAAAAAAAACCCAAAAACTTATAAATATATTTTTATTTTTTAATCATACATTTTTTTGACTGTGTCGTTTATGATTTAGAAATGGGTTTCACATTTATGTTACACAAAATATTTCTATTGATCGTATGGTCGCAAAATATGATATTTTATCGTTGAAATTTCTGATGTAAGGACCTATAATAACACGTATTTGGTAACATTTATACTTAACAAAAGTACCATTTAAATACTAATCAAATACCTACCATTATGATGAAAGATTCTAAAAATATATTATATTATACGTTTTAAAATAATTTACATTTAATTGCAATTTAGCATAACAAAAATTAATGTTTTAAAAAATTCTATGATAGCTAGATAATTATTTTTGAATCACTTTAGTAAATTAAAATATCAAATAAAACAAAGTGTTCTAAATAAATGTATATAACTAAAATAAGTCATTTTCAAGAGTAAAGAAATATACTGTAAATTATGTAATATTTATAAGTGAAAGAAAAAAAAACACTTTATGTGAATAGTTATGCCGTTGATATAACAATCAATAAACATACTTATTTTACAAACGTTATCTAACCGTTGAAATTTCAACAGAGCAGTGCAATATGCTGTGTTATTTTTTTTTTTCATTTGTATCGATTACTTTTAGTTGTTAATTTTGAAGAATTTTTTGTTTTATTGGTCGCATAATGTCCAAAAAGAGGAAATCAAATCTTGGCCGTCCCACAAATGGTGCCATGAGGATACGCTTATCTAGGAACAATCATTTATAAACACACAATCAAACTATAGTTGAAGATGAAATTAAAACAAGTCTGCTTTCAATTATAATAAATAGGTTGATTATAGAAATATAGAAACTATAGAAAATATGAATTTAAAGTGTAACTTCTGCCATGTATTGAAATTGTCTAAAGAACCAGCAGATCTTTACTTTTCAGGTGGAAAAGTTTCATTGGTAGAGATTGCTGTCCACTAGAAACATTAAACAGTCTTTTGATCATTCTCATCGAGATTCCAAACATTTTTTTGATATAATTCGTGTTTACAGTTCTGTATTTCAAATGACGTTATTCGACGCCAATAAAATCAGACATGGAGATTTCATGCCTACATTTAAGGTTCAAAGTCAAGTCTATCATTTAGCTGAATCTCTTTTACCAAACAATTCCGACGAATCGAAGTTTTGCAAATATATTTCATGGGTAATTTGGTGAACGAAGTACAACGATGAATTTTGATAGCCTCAAATACCTACAGAAAATTATTATGAGACTTGCAATATTTGTTATATTGTCACAATCCTTACGTGTGCAGCTTCAAGAGTGCATTTGAAGCAATGCCATCAAATATAGAATATATGGCATCTTTTATATTGCAACAACACAGGCATAATTTGAACAATCGGGAATTAGCAATCATGCCACAAATCTTGAATAAGGCATTGATATCGGTTAAAGATCAACTTCTAAAAATAGACTCGCGATAACATTCGCGTTAATATTCGCCAGATTGGCACACTGTGTGAACGACCGTCACGTGGTCTGAAGTAGCACAGACATCCACCCGCACCGTCAACGGCACAGCGGGATCAAAGGTGAAACGCATCCGGCGCGTGCCGTATAAGGAGTCGCCGTCCTTTGCGGCACAGCGGATGGCGGGTCCGGTTATTACCGTTGCCCCTGCTGCATCCGGTCTTGTACCACCACCTCCGACTGAGGGGGCACCGAGACTTGTCGTGGTGGCGAATGTGTGCCCACGGCGGTGGCAAAGGACAGTGCTCCGTGTACGCCGTCTCGTTCTGCGTAACTTATACGGCCGTAGAGGGCTAGTACCAGAAACGAGGCGGCTTACCGAGCTGCGACCAAGAGGTTCCAGCTGCCGACGGAGGCGGGGAGACGACGATACACCCGCCCGGCCGCTGCTGCTACTGATATCGTATGCGACGGGAGTCGCATACGATTCGGTTGTGACGAGGTACTTTACGTACGGAAGGACGTTCGATGAAGATGAAGCTTATGCGTTCGTGGTGTCCGACCGGCACTCCCGGCACCTCTGCAGCCTCATCGACGCCGACCGAATTCGACTTTTCTGTGTCGAGTTTTCAATCAGCCAAGCGTGACTGACGGTATACCGCGGTGCGAAAATACTGCTTCAAAGCTCTGGACGCGGACTGAGCGAAGGAAAAATGCTGATAATGATCGTATAGTAATATGCGATTTCCAATACAGTTTTCTATTAGTTTTTTGTTATTATTTGTTGTACGCTGCAATAATTACAAGAAAATTATGGTATTCACTATAATAAAATAGAATAAAACTTACTAATATATTATATAATTCTTGAGTGTATTTTTTTTATTTGATTTTAAAAATGGAATAGAAAAACAGTATAGCGAATGTGCATGTATAGAGTATTACTCCATATGTAACAATTAAAATACATATTAAATGACAGAATTCATAATTTCACAGAAAATAACTTAGATATGTACATGACGATAATACATTTTAATGTAAATCCGTTTAAATTTTATATTTTCATATAATACTTAATAGTTAACGCCAACTAATAAATAATAATATTTTTAAAAATAAATAATAATAATATGTTTATTTGCAAATAATTTTCCTTTTTTGCATAGAATATATTATACAAAATATAATAGATAACAATGAATAAAAAAAAAAGATATTACATTAAGATAATAAGAACTTATAAATATTTGCAACTCTCCGATAAGCTGTCAGCTTGTGATGGAGAGTTACAAAGAGTTCACAAAAACACTAAGTTATAAATAATAATAATGGATAGTCGCCAAGCTTATACAATTTCAACTTCATTTAATTTTACGAGTTTTAAATTCAATTTAAAATGTCTTTAGTTATGAAAGTCAAATATATTAATTTTTAGAATCCTGTATAAGCGTATAGTAACAGGAATATCATTTTTCGCACCAAGGTGTTTATAAAATTTAGGAATTTTTATGTTAATAACTTTTTTTGTAATAAAATACGCAGAAATGTATTACTGTTAGGTTCGTGTGAATATATTTATTAATTTAAAATAACGCATTATCAGTAGATTTGCCTTTTATAAAGCCTAATTGGCTTTTAGAAAAAAAATTATTACTATTTAAAAATTACATTATTCTATATTTTAGGCATTTTTCGAATATTTTAGATATCGATAAAAATAAGACTATTGGTCGATAATTACAACGATTTGTGGGGTCACCAGACTTATGTATCGGGACAGTTAAAACATTTTTCAAAGCGAGATAGGTAAATACCCAAAGAAATTGAGTGATTAAATAATTTTGTCAATGTGTATGATATAATACTACATAGCTGTTTGTTTTAGAATATGATTTGTTAAACCATTTTCAAAATAAGTTGTTTGGTTTTTAATTTGTTGTATATATTTTTCAATCTCATATCTATCAATAGGTGTAACAAATATTGAATTTAAAATTTCAAGATTATTATTTAAGTCTGCTCTCGATTTATCTTCATAACCTTTCAACTTAAGACTATTTTCAATATTTTTACTAACATTTACAAAGTAATCGTTAAACACGTCGATAATTTGGTTTTAATTAGTAATTGTGACGCCATTTATATTAACTAATTTGTTAATTGTTACTGTTTTTTTTGTTTTTTACCAAACACATTATTAATTATGTCCCATACTGTTTTTGTATTTTTACCTGCTTTGGTAATCTTAGCATAATGATGAAATATTTTACCTTTTTATTAAGATATTCAATAGGTTTCCATATTTATTATATTTAATTTTTATTCCCTATCAAAAGATCGTTTTCGTAATTTAGCTGTAATATTTTTTTTTTTGTTTAATTGAAATGACAAGTCCATGCGTCATCCATTCCTCGTGTTTTTTTATTTTTATATTTTTCAATTTAAAACTATTGGCTAATAAATTAGTAAGTTTAGATACTTTTGTATTTAAACAGTCATAACACTTGTCAACATCTTTAGGGTTTATAATAGTATCCCAATTTTTAGTTTGAATAAGCATGTTTAGATGATAATAATCAATGTTATGTATAATTTCCGATGACATTGAAATATTATTAAAATTATCACCGTAATCTGTTTGAATGTTTATAATTAATACTGTTGAGTAATGATCAGTGATTTCACATTTAACTATGTAAGATCTAATTTTACTGTTATTAATATTTTTCATAAAAATGTGATCAATACATGACTTTACATTGTTAAATTTATGTGTGTGAATTATTTATACAGAATATAAAACCATATCGACATAATATTAAGGTAGTCTGTACTTTGTAAGGTAATATTTAAGATGTCAATATTTATATCACCACATATAGTTATATAACTATATATTCACTATAAGAAATATTACTTAGATACGAATCTAACCCATTTATAAATAAATCGGCATTATCATTTGGTGGTCTATATATACTAATTAAAATGTATTGTTTATCATAGTATTGAAATTTAATTTCTATTAAATCACAATTAGGTAATATAGAAATATTAATGAAACTTATTTTTATATTTTCTTTTATAAGGATAGTTATTTCGTCACTTTTATTTAGAATTCCTACAGCGATTACTCTTTGATATTCTTGTAGATTTAGCTTAAAGTCACTAAGTAACCAAATCTTGCTTAGAGCTATTATATTGAAGTTAAAATTATATAATTTTAATTGATATCAATTATTACATGATTATTTACAGTTTATGTTTTGTTTTACGTTTATCATCAGGTGTAGTGTAAAGTTATATTTCAGCCGGCGTGGGTTTCAACAGACACAACTTAATTTTGTATGATGAAATATTTTTTTTCGGTTAACGCTTTTACGAAATACAGTGACGGCATTCGTCTGGGTATGAACATATATTATCTAATAATTCACAGATACATAAGTGGCGATGAGAGGTGGTTCAGATAGAGGAGAAATCATCCGGGAATAAATTTATGGACAAAATATTAAAATCATCATCGTCATTATAAACGTTTAGACTTGTTTTATATTTTAAATCAACAGCAATGGGAGATCTGTATTAGCATTGCTACCTCGTTACTGTCATCATATTAATATAATGAATAATACATTTTTCTCATTAGATCGCCTAGTGTACGAGTACATAAGCAGGTTCCTTCGATATTACGAGAGGTTAAAATCGAAAATTACCGATGGATTTAAGGCCATTGTTGGCCTTTGGCCCACAGATCTGATTACAGTACCGGAATCTAGATCAGTTTTAATCTGCAGTTTCCAGTATCTGCTGAACGGAATAATTCAGGTGGCGAAAACTAGTCTTGATAATTTGATTTCCATTACCTACCAGCTTAGAATTTCATAACTGGTAATTTGGTCTGTTTGCCCAGAGGTGAGCAGCCATGACTGCCATCGACCTATAGGATCATTCCTTCGCTTAGTATTGTTTTTCGTATACAATGATTTTATATCATTGAATTCAATTTTAACACATCCATGAAAGTGTCCTATTCGACACTTACTGTACAGCAGATCGGTACCCACTTGCCGACCTATTTTTGTATTTTTTTAATCATGCTAAAGTAATTACTTTTTTTTCTTGGATCTCTAAAAATGTATGATATAGGAAATCATATAAACGATTATTTTGTGATATAATTAATATCATGAAATTCGGTGTAGTAAATGTTATGATTTTTCATTGGTAATAACACAATGAATATTAATTTGAATTAGGTATCTACTTAGTATAAATATTGTTTATTGACAAATAAAAATAAATCGGACTGCGAGTTTTTTAAATTGTATTATGTAGAATAATATTTAAATTACAAATTCTCAGTAATAATTTATATATAATAATAGTTATTGTAATAAATATTATTATTAATATTTTCTGTGTCGATTACTAAAGTACCTACTTCTTAATATCTTAATAGTTATTGAGATATACTATTCATTATCATATGTCCAAACCATGAATATCAGTTTATTGTATTTGGAATAACATTAAATCACTTAATTTTTGTATATTCATTTCTCATCCTCTTCTTCTTCCTCTTCTTCTTCCTCTTCTTCTTCCTTTTTTTTTTCAGATTTCTCATCTGGTTTTTTGACTATATATATATAAAAAAAAATACAAATTTATTTTAAAAATAATTTAATGTGTTGATATGTACAAATAAATAATATGATACATAATAGGCAGCCTGTATGTATTATTTTCTTTACATAAAGCAAATCAGATATTTTAGAATGCGGTATGGTTTGTTTTATTTCTACTTATTCAATGGGTAAATAAATTATTTTATTAATAATCAATAAATAGTATTTATATTTTGTTATTCACTAAATCTTACTTTGACGTTTCATTTATACTTTTTAAATTATAATAACTGTATATATTTGTAGACAATGTGTATACATGTATATCGTTTAACAAATAATAGTTTTCGAGAATATTAAGAGAGAGTTGTTCATCCAAATTATAATAGCGGTCCTAGTTTTATTATCTATTCGTACCTAATTTTTCAAATAATATATATATTATACATAATAATTTAATATTTATCTATGATTTTCAGATATTTGAACTGCATATATTAGAAGTTTATAATGCTTTACATTGCTTATATAATTTTCGTAATTTAAATTAAATACCTTTGTCTTTTTTACCATTACTCCACATCTTCGATGGTGTTTTTTTTAAGGCTTCAAGTACAGCAATAGGTTTATTTGCTTTTTTTATCAAAGATTCAATTTTTGGAGCATAATCTTTCTCTGAAAGGTTTATATACATTAAATGATTTGGATTAAAAACTTCGTATTAATATTGATATCAATAAATAAATCATGAAAATATACTTGTGAAAAATTATTTTTATCAATATCTGAAATATTATATTAAATTTAGTTTTTTTATCAAAATGCGTGATAAATGAAAGATAATAATGCGTTAAGTATCAAGAATTTTGAAAATATTGAATATTACGTCAGATCCAATTAATTTTTCGAAGCTCATGTATAATTTTAATTACTAAAACTTAAACGAAAACTTTTAATATTATATAATATAAACGTTAATATACTCACTTTTTGCTTTATCAAATTCATCAGTAAATGTGTTTTTGATATTAGAAATTATTTCTTCAACAGGTTCTTTTAGAGTATTTATACTTGTTTGGCCAAAGACTTTAGCAGGTAGATAAAAATTATTTCTCAAGGTATTTAGAATCGAATTGTCATCTATTTTTTGAAATACAATATAATATTATATAGAATAACAATGCAGGTAATACAGGTATATATTTTAATTTCTCGAGGCATTAAAATTTAATATTTTAAATTTGAAGTATCAGCATATTACATTATAAATTATTGTTAGCAGTCATATTATTAGGTAGTAAATCTGAATTTATATTGTACATAGAATAATTAGCAAAAGCCAAAAAGTTAAGTAAGCTTGCAGTATAAGAAAAAATATAATCTTAATATTCACTTTTGGTTTTTACCGAAAACTTGTTTTCTTGATTCTTCATTTAACGTATTTACGAAGTTATTTGAAAATGTTTTTAATTGTTTTTTGCCCACTTCTGATGTCTTTCTTGCCATTTCAAAAACCTTATTATTTACAACTTTATCAACGTTTTTAAAAAATGGTGCTTTATAATTTTTTTTGTCTTGACCGTTCAGCTCTGTGTTTTTAAAAAAATGAAAAACGATTATTCGCATGGCCACAATAATTTAACAAAATAGAGTATACAATTATATTTAAATGATTCATTGAAGTATATTACTATAAGCATAACGCTCGATAACTTGAAATAAAAAAAAAGTAATATAAACTACCATAACTGCCTTTGGTTGTTATAAATCAAGTCTCTAATTTGAAAATTATACATTTTTAATAATTTAATCTTTGAGTTCTCCAGAGTAAATTGTACCTAGGTACATTATGTTTTTTTTTTAAACGACCATTTATACCTACAACTGTAGTACAATGTGTAGTACTCGGGAAAATGGAATTAAAATTGTAATTAGTAATTACTGATACCTTGGAGGTATTCCATGTATTTTTTACTATGATTTTCAATGAATATTTGCTTGTTTATGATATAATATAAATTACGATAAAATTTAAATAACTATTACAGTAGTAATACTGGTGTCAAAAAATTAGTATATTTATATTTTTTTATACACTCTGTTTAATGTTATAGAAGGTTTTATTATTATTATTTTTTTTTTAGAATGTGAAGGGTTTACTTTTAAATATTGTACATTGTATATGAGTTGATTTCCTTTTATTAATTTTCTTTCATTACACTTTATTACTTCTTTAAATCGTGACTAACTCATCAACTCACATCTGAACCGAATTGAACTGAAAGATATATGAATATTATTTTTTTTTTTTTTTTTTGGAAACGAAGCTAGTTTAATATTTTATGATATATTTTATAATAACAATAATAATAATTAAAAAAAAAAAAAAAAAACACAATACACTTTACCTAGTTAACTATAACCATAAAGTTTTGAACCTTTTTGCGGAACAATTCGACGCAGTATAGGATTATACGTCATTCACAGACTATATCACGGCCGCATTTACGGAATGGGGAAATTAAATTTTCCTGCGTTGTTTCGGATCAATTCAGTAACATCGCAAACTAATATTGACTTTTGCTGCTATAGAAAATAATATTTAATCCAATCGTCCTACATCAAACATGAACAAATGTCGATTGCACATATTATCACGTCATATTCATCGGAAAAATTCACAGGGTTTTGAAATGTGAATCACACACTTATATACCCTATGGACATGTAGTATGACGATAATCGAAATAAGTACCTATATTCGATGAGAGTAATAAGAACATTATTCGCACCAAACTCTATTACTTCGAATAATCCTGCTATTAACAGAAAATTAAGTCAGATTTCACTATTATAGTTGTGACTCATTATTGTAGTAATATAGGTAGTTTAGCCAGCGATTTTACAACTGATTTATATACCTATGCTTATTGGATAAAAAATATTGTATAACTATATGTTATTACCCAAAAAACAATTTTAGACATAATTTAATTACATTTTGCTATTTTTAAATTTTTGTTTTATATAAAGCTTAGCTTCAAAACAAATATCAAAATAATAAAACAATAATATATTTATATGCTATTTAAATGCCAAAAAAAATATTCTCACCATCCTTACTAGAAGATTTTTTAGGGTCAGCTTCTGTCAACTGCAAAAACTAGATACAAACAATACATTTTAATTCATATGGTTATAAATTAATATAATAAGTAAAAAGTAAATAATACTTACAAGCAATATAGAAATTGCCAAACAAAACAACTTGAAGAATTGTGTCATTGTAATTATGAAAAACAAATAAATTGTTTTTCTCAGTTATTTCAGAATTGGCAACTAAAATAAATATATTTTCTTATTACATTTAAATTTAGAAACGCACATTTGTTTATAATTCTAACTTATTAAACACTTTTGAAAATTAGTCATTACCTATTAATTAAAGTATAAATATACCAAATATTACAGTTCTGGAATAATAGTAAACCGTCCAGTATTAATACTTAACAATTACTAGGTAGAAAATATAATGAATGTTATTTTAAATATATATTCATATAATATACACTTCAATAATAATTAGCAAAGTTATTCTACATAATAGTATTATAATGAGCGGACTCAAAAAATGTACACTTAATTATTTATACAAATAATGTTGTAATAATGTACTTATATTTGGGCCTATTTTGAAAACTAAAGCTAAAAATTTTGCTCGACAACTTGGTACTATAGATTTATTAGATGACAGACTATTTTAAATAATTTTATAAAATATAATAAAATATAAAAATAATGATTTGTATGATAAATAATAATACATAGCCACATAGGTACCATTAGACATAAATAATTTTAATTTTGTTTTTTTTAAACCCTCTATTACGAAAACTCTATAACGAAAGAAATCTCTTAGTCCTTTCATATTCGTTATAAAGAGTTTTCACTGTACTAATAAAATATGATCGGTGTTTATAATGATTAGGGTGGTTTTAAATTAAGACTTAAGCTACAACAACTTATTAACACGAACTTTATAGTATATATATATATATATATATATATATATATACGAGAAAAGAAATCAATATTAAAATGTCAAGTCCTAAAATCCTAATTGACAGGCATAATAGTTGGACTTTCAGTTGAAGTTTCATTAACACACATAGCAGCATATCATATAATACAACTCTAGTGGAGAGAATGTCGCCACAAATAGTAATCAGGCAGAATAAAATGTTGAAGGTTTCGGGTTTACCACAAACGACAATCGATCCTTCAGGACCATGTCCTTTATTGGAACCGCATCTGAAATTGAATATCTCTGCAGAATTTGTACTACCTACGAAAATGGTTTGTGAACAGTTAATTAATATGAGTTCAATATTATGTTTTTTACATTCGAATTACTATATTATGTATTATCCTTTTCCAGATTTTGAATGACATAATGTTTTTTTAAGTTTTAACTGCAAAAACATTCAAAAGTAATATCGATCGAATGTTTGACAAAAAAAAAAAAAAACCATAGGTTATTGAAATATTGGTCGGAATTTGAATAGGTAATTAATTAAAATTAATAAAACATTGATTTATTACAAAATAATATGTTTGGTTGTGTACTGAAAGTACAATTTGTGAGTGTTATTCTATGTATAGTTAATTATACGTACCTACATACAGCTCACATACAAAATCATTGAAGAAATTATTCTATTAAACATTGGCAGCTTTTTTTCACCTTAAAAAAACCCTCGATATTCATAATCTATTTATGTTTTTAAAAATAATTTTAAACTATCGCTATATTGACTAAAATATAATTGACATTTTCATAAGAGAAAATATTCAATTCTTAATTCATTATTTCTTTATAAAGTTATAGCGTATAAATACCTGGAAGACAGGAAGAAAACTTTTAAAATTTGAATATGTCTCAAAAATGCGAAAAAGCAAATAGACAATTAAAATTTACCTACAATAAATGTTAGTTTAATTTATATTAATACGATATTATCACGACGTAATAATGTAACAGACATAATATTATAATCATATTTTAAACTGTATTTATAATTAATATATATTATAAAATAATTATAATACTATAATACTACTGTGGGTTTACTAATTATTTTTACTATTTAAAACAAGTTTAGTTATATTTCACAAGTTTTTCTAAACTTGAATATAATATTATTACGATTTTTAAACACATGCCAATTGACTTAACTATTTAAAAATAACAACATACGTACTTGGTAACAAACTCGTGAAGTTATTGTAGCACAAACGATATGCATATTTTTAAAAATAGGAATGGCATCAACTTATAATATATCAATGCATAATATTTTAAATGATGACTTATATTTATTTTTTGCAGTATTATGAACTTAATTGAATAATTAGTTTGAAACATTTATAAAAGTTATTATACGATGTAGCACATACAATGGCAAATATATTTTCAAGTGTTATTAATAGTAAGAACAGTTAATTTATTGGACAAAAACATATTTAAATGCAATAGTATAAATAGTTACATAGAATCGTATATTGACGTAAGCTATTATCGAAACAGATGTTTAAAAACAATAGTTAATAATATAGTTTTGTTCGACTTAATCGTAATCACGTATAATAAGACCGAAACATTTTCCTACTCGTTATATTTCAGTTGTAAATATTATCATTCTGTATTCGACTAAAACGAACAGTATAAATAATATAAAATACGGGGTAATTTTAAAAGAAACCAAGTTTGCAAGTTTTAAAATCATCTCTTAAGTTGCTAAATGATAGAAGTCACGATTAAGTGAAATTGATTGTAATCCTCACACATTTTAAGCACTGGAAATAATTATTATTATAATAATCATTAATCATATTGCGTAATATAATGTAAAATGAGATCAGACAAATTTAATATTACAATATTATATAATATTCCACGTATCAAACTATTAATAATTATGATAGGAAAATTAATTTTGTATTTTTTTATTATATAATATATTCAAAGAATAATATGGGTCTGTTGATATAAATGTCCAGTCTAGTTTAAAAAAAATATTATTATTTAATAGGTTTGTTTAATTATTTTATAAGTACTCTATAATAAAGTCATAAAAAAATGTACTTATATTTGGTTGTGCTTTTTGTATGCCACATTTAGTTATTTGTGGCTATTTGATTTATTACTCAAATAATAAAATACGTATATATTATATATGTACGTATGATAAAAATAGAGTTATTTTTCCTTTACATTTCTTGTTCAAACATTGGTTTTGAATTAAAGTTATATAAATCTTTAATTCATCGTCAAAACCATTTTATATGATTTATCATAAGAAAACGGTGTATGAAAGAAAAATCAATAAGAACAAAACTCTATCCTTAAATTGGTGCTTTTAGTTTAAAAATCAGTAAGTAGGTACCACCAATTTATTTTATAATAAACTATATGGTATGAATATGTAACATTCTTTTAAATGTTTATATTATGCTGAAATTAATCCATTAATCCGTATTTACTTCTTACCACTATACGTCACTACTAACTTTAATGATATCATAGCGTTAAGTTTCCTGTAATTTTGCATAATAGTTTTCCACATTTTATTTTCAATATCTAAATTGATTTCTATGTTGAACAATCAATAATACAAAAATTAACAGAAAAATCTTGTTATTCTCAATTATAATGTTCCTCTCGAATAGTAGTTGTTTTTGTATAAGCTTTTATCACCCAAAATAATATATTATCGTAAAAAAGATCAAATATGTTGATTAGTTGCATTATTCGTAAATTAAGTGTACCGCAACCGTCTATAGTCGACCGTTGCAGAATTTTGAACGGTTGTCGATATTTTGAAATCAGACCAAAATCGAAACGGAATCCTTTATTCTGCACAGCGTTATCGGAATCTCGAATACGATCGATTTCTGAACGGATAAAACACACGTTTTGCCATAGCGGCCATAATATAATATATTAGATCGTACGTCCTTTGATCGCTTTAAGTATTTCGTTCAACTTACTTGCTCTTAGTAGGAGGTATCTTAGATACTCGTAACCAAAAAACAAACAACTCTCACTGCATCTCTCAATATCTCTCATTCGATTACTTGCGTACGTACTGCGAGTCACGACCAGCAATTCGATTGACATGCTGTACCTGTCCACATAAATGGATATAGCTCGACTTGCTTTAACCCTCTATAACAGTAGTTCCTAACTTTTTTTTCTACGTCCCCTTTGAAAATTTTCAAAAATCTCATGCCCCTCCCCCCTTTAAATTAAAGTCTAGACGAAATTTATTTTAGTGAGCTATACAAATAAATTTTATAAAATTACTATACATATTATGCGACTATAATGACCTATTTCTTTTTTTCATAATTTTAAAAATAAAATATAGATAAATCAACTTTATATTATAAAGTAAAAATATTATTTATTATAAAGTTTATAATAAATAATATTTTTTTATATTTTTGGATACAATTTTTTTAATATTTTTGTATTAAATATTATTGGTGTCATTAATTTAATGAGAAAATTTTTTTTCTCACCAAGCTCATAATCTGTGGAGATCGTTATTTCATCATCACTATTATATTCCCCATGAAGTATTTAAGTGCCCCCCCCCCTCTCGGTTGAGAACCACTACTATATAACATACCCGTTTTGAGTCATTTTAATTTTTTAGATATTATATATCGTATTACACTTGGATTTCGAAATATGTCATGTATACATTAATTGTAGTAAATAATGTGTTTAAGATAAAATAAAACTGATTTTGTCTCATCTAGAAAAAAAATTATGCACGTTTCGTGTACCTAACGTCATTCTTTTTGTTTATGAACCATTAGACTACTATTATAATCTATTTTGTAAGCGTCAAGAGAACCATGCGGAAGAACGTCCGGGACAGTCTAAGCCTAAACAAGTTTTCTCGTTCTATATTATAATATCAAACGATGACGGTTTTCATACCATATTTTGTAGGCCTGAATTGATCACAATCAGACATTTGATTGTATGACATATATCAGAGCACTTTTAAATGTCTTATTAATAAACAAAAGAGAAAGGTTTTTATGAATTTCTAAATAAAAACTAAAACGTAGCACGTTAGTCGATATTCTCCTCTTTGAAGAAAATGCATGAATCATATAATATATGTTTTTGTATTAGGATTCATAATTAAGAAGTATTTCTATATACCCATACTTTTGTTTTAGTCTCAAATAATTCCAAAGCTACCTATATTTACTTTTATTTTAGCTTCAAATTTAGTTTTCAATAATAAATTATCAGTACGAAATTTGGAACATAATCTTTTTAACTAAAAATATAATACGAGTATATTGTTGTTTATAATGGTGTATTACAATAGTGATTTTAAATTTTATCCTAAATCGATTAAAAAAATAAAAAAATCTGTACACAACTTAAAAGCATATATAATATTTAATTTTGTTTAGATATTTTTTTTTCAAAATCATTATTAATTAATTAGCATTTAGAAGTTTATGGCTTTTGATTCGGGGCACGCGGAACCGCATAGTCTTTGCTCAGAGACTTTTTCAAAAAAAACTTACTAGAATTAAGAGAACTAAAAGAAATGTGTTTAAATATGACGTATGAAATGCTTAATGTTATATATAAACTTTTATATTACTAATATTTTTTTGAAATTATGTAAACTAGTATTTTTTTTTCTTTTACTATTAAACTAGGTTGCCAGGTTTTAAATATAGTATTTTATCATTATATTTTAATATTTCTTTATATTATGTATTATGTGATTTACTTTTATTGTCTATAATGTATACAGTGAAACTTAAACCCTAACTGACACCCCTAAATAACGGGCACAATTTCAGTGACCGAGAGTGTACGGTATTTAGAGGTTTTAATGTATATTATCTATATTTTGAATTCTGTAACAATTATATCTGAATGTTTACACTGTGTCATGTAGGCGATCCCAACATCGTCGGACAGTTCGCTTTAATAAAATTCTCTCTCTCTCTTTCTCTCTCTTTCCAAATTTGAATATTAATACATTCGGTTAAACAACATTATTGTTGACCATCGTGGATGTCATATCGTTTTCTCCTTGAATATTATAATACTGTGTTTTGTCAACAATTAAAAGTAACAAATAAAAATGACTCGAGTGAATACAAGACAGTAAAAAAATGACTATAATATTATTATCATCGCTGTTACAATTTAAGAATCGCAATGCGGCCCATGATGCCATTTAATATTGGTGGTGTTTTCAATCGGTTCAATCGTCGTCGAATTAATCGAGCGTCGTCGTAAAGTACTTATCACAGTCTATACGTCATTTGAAACAGCTAACAGTTATAATAATATGCACACATCATTAGAATAATCGGCACTTGAAACGGGTGGTGGTGGCGGTGGTGGTGTCGCGCGGTGGAGGTGATCCGATAACAATATTACACTAATGATGAACCGTAAGGAAAACCATGTATTATAATTCCGTGATTTCCACGGTTTGTGTTTCGTTTTGTTATTCATGAACCGTACGCACACGACAACCCGTATAATATAAGAAAATTAAATTTCCTCCCTGCGGGAACGATATGCCCTTGTAATAATAACAATAATAATAATAATAACAATTGTAGGAAAAATGTATAATGGGGGAGGGGGGGGACAACTCCTAGTTCGTGTTCTCGTTTTATTGCTTCGTTATTATTTAGACCGTTTTTATTTTGTTCATTTTTTTTTCTTTCAGCCACTTAACATTCCAATTTTGCACTGCTCCTGCGCCTATATTCGGCGTATTCACCACCCACCACCCACCGCCACTTCCACTGCCATCGCCAGCCGCACACTATAATATATGGGCACACACACGAGCGCAGTCGGCGGATTCATTACGAATTCCGTATCGGTTTACGTTCACATACCGAAAACGGAAAACGGAAAAAAAAAACAAGACAAAATACACATTTATAATATAATATAACATGGTATATACTGCACACGGACATATTATATACATGTACGGACATTCTTGTCCGACGATATTCGCCAAATGTATATGGGCCGCGCGTATTCAAATCATGTCCGTTCGATCGACGGAAGTGCTTCGGGCCAAATACATCGACCAACCAACGAGTTTTCATTTTCCGACAGAATCCAACAAAAGTACTACGTCACATACCTTATAATAATTTAATATAATTAAAACATAGTATCCACAAATGTAATTAATAAGTTTGTAAATATTGTTATTATCATTCAACAGAAAATAATCGTCTGGACTGAATTATAATATATTATACGACATTTAATCTACGACGGATCTTTTACATTAAAGAAATCATTAAATTGATTTTATCTAAACATATAATACTTTCTAATTATTACAAGTTGTAATTATTTCTTTTTTTTTTTGCACATTGTTGAAAATCCCATTGATTTAGGACAGTTTGGATTTGGTTAAATATTGATTATTCTAGTTTAAATAAATATTAAATTTCATGAGGTATTTTAAGGACGAAGAACATTAATATATTTGTACATATTTTATTGTAAATTAATTTTAATGATTCCGTGAAAAAAAAATCATTATATTTATTACACGATTTCTTATGTTCAAAATCGTACCAGTTTTTCAATAACCTTATAGATAAAAGTTTTTTATAAAAAGTGCTAAATTTTTTTCATAGTGTCTGGATTAAAATTATTCTAAAATTACAGCATATAATATATTAAATAAACAAACAATACCTATAGGTAGATTTATTATATATGTATATAGGAAACAAAAAACTGAAAAAGTTTTTTAAAAGATATAAAATATCTGTTAGCTTAGGAATTGCATGATCCGAATTGTTATTTTTGTTCTTATCCGGGGTTTTACAATTGTTAATGAATAAATTATTTGTATTATTAAAATAATAATAATAATATTTACTATTATAAAGTATTCTTTAGTTATCTAAAGTATATTCCATTAAAATATATTTTTACGTTATTTTCTATATTAGCGGACGGATGGAGGAAAAGAAAAAAATACAAATATTATGTATATACTATACATACGAAATATATAATAGATAATTGCCTTATAATCTACTAAAAAAATTAACCGTTTTAATTATTCTCTGTATAGAAAAAATAAGTACCCGAATATTGTAACGAAACATTAACAAAAATTTAAAAAATAATACGGTATTAATAAAATAATTAATACGAACCCTTTTTTTCTATTATAACACATAAACGCGCGTGTGTTCAACGTTATACTTTGTTATATGCATATTATTTACTTCTCTTGTAACATACAATCAATGTATATATATAT
The DNA here is from genome assembly GCA_014851325.1 of Pentalonia nigronervosa. Lineage (NCBI taxonomy): Eukaryota > Metazoa > Arthropoda > Insecta > Hemiptera > Aphididae > Pentalonia > Pentalonia nigronervosa. The sequence continues at coordinate 56,996 of JACXSJ010000968.1, read as the reverse complement.
ACTCGCTTCGAAGTCATTAAATAACGGCCATAGTCGAGCCATAACTCTCAACGTTTACTAGGTAATAAAAATATGTAATATTCAAATAATTTTTAATGCGACGTCATTTATCCCTAATTATAAAATTATCTATCTATTTGTATAATAATAATGTTTGATGCACTAACGATTTTCAAATTGATTTTCACGAAATCGATTATAATTTATTATGCACAAGCTATCTTTTTTTTTTTTATATTTTAAAGTTTTTAATGGTATAAAAAATATTCGAATTACCGAGTAAATTATTGCAGAATGTAAAAGAAGTCACTAGAAGTATCGACTCCACATCAAACAATGACTTTAATAAACAGAATACGTTTTCTTCTGTGTTATTCAATAACATTGTAAATTATTATCTGCAGTATTAACATAAAAACTGGGTAAGGCATACACTCGCAAAGCTCAAATTTCTGTTGGCCTGACATTTATAAATGTATGTTTTCAGCACCAATTAAATTTTGCTCAAATTTAATTTAAAAAATCCTCATTATTGTTCATTTTTCAATTTATTAATACAATTAGTAATAATTATAAATGGCTTCGACGATATAGATTTAATTAATATAGATAGGTACAGCATAATAGTAACAAAGCAGTCAGTATAATATTATAAGATTGGGACTAATAAAGAAATTAAATAGTTGTCATTATATTTTTACAATAATGTGGAACACAGCTGCAATTATTTGATTATAAACAGATGATAATATTCTAGTCCCATTTTCACTAACTGTATTAGGTTGGTGATAAAATATTTTAAGTCCAAACAATATTTCAATATAATCACATCAACTTTTTAAATATATATATATATATTATAAAATTATAATTGGGATTAAATGTTATATAATATTTTATTCCTAGAAATATAAATTTTTTTTTACAATTACGTAGTTAGTTGGAAGATTTAATTTAAGATTAAAGAGAATGCTTTTAATATATTCTACTATTCTTATAAATGGATGATGTTTTTTAATAAGTGCAATTTTATAGAAGTAAAAATTAAAAAAAAAATAATGTTGTTAAATTCATTTTTATTGCAAAGTATCAAATAGTTAATTTAGAGTAGATGATGTATCTAGAATAATTTGAAATTTTACTAATGAAAGTATATATATATATATATAAATCACCGATGTTCTACCATTAAGTATCTTTTTATTTTAAAACGTAATTTTTTTAGTTTAAAATGTGGTTGACTTATTATTAAATTATTTCTACTCAAAATGGTTTGCGATAATTCACGGTCATTAAATTTTAAATTACAATATACCCACCCAAGTGGCCTGCCTAAAACAGTCATCTACTTCTCGTGTAAAGTTCTCTCTATCCGAAATATTTTGTCGTCTTGCCAATCGGCCAGCCTATATAAACAATATATAATGATATGATTCGGATTTCTCCAGACAAGTAATGAGTTCTCTGACCTGGTTATACAAGTAACCGATGTAACGTGAACTAACGAGCCATTTATAGCATGGTTATGATTGTATTTTAAAAGGTTTAAATAATTTTGTATGCTTTTTGTATTAAACTTTTAACAGTAAAAATTGTTTTGTTCTTATTTGTTTTAATATTTTGAATATTGTACAATATACAATAATTCTTACTTTGCGTGTTCTAAATTCTAGTAATATAACAATTGAACATATTATAATGGTACCTAATTGTTAACCAACTTCAAAAAACAGTTTATAAAAGTAATGTGCGTTGTGTTGGATTAGTGGGGATATTATAAAATAATAATTTTACTTCTACATGCTGTATTTTACCCATCCAATATTGAATATTATAAGTATTTTTAGAATCTATAATCTATATTAGAGTAAGCGATTTATTATTTTTTATGAAATGTGATATCATTTAAAAATATTGTATTATCTATAAAATATCTTCTATGAATTGTCATGTGTTAATTTCAAGTATTTTTAAAATTTGAATAGGTATTATATAATAGTGATTTTTATCAATGATTTGAAACATTTTTAAGTTTAGGTTGTTATATTATATAATATGATTATATTTAATATAACCACATTATTCTTTAGCGATTAATGTACTTTTAAATTTATTGGCGAATCGTTATATATGTACATGCATTTTCAGAAAGTTTTAATAACATGCATATCATGGATGGGAAATTCTCTGAATCGTGTGAAATTTACAGGAATCATTCATAAATTGTATGGACGAATTATATTTCATTATAAGGCTAAATAATGATGTATTTAGTATTTCATTTAAATATTCAAGTTTATTTTAGAAAAATTTTATTTAAAAACGCACTTATATTGCTTAAAAATATAAAAAAACAAAAATGAGTTCAATTGGGATATTATGTGTATTATGTATCTGTATCAGAAGAGTCGACGAGATCATATTGATGAAATTGATGGCCCCATTATAATTCTTTGATTTTTTATTACATCAGTAAAAATAAATAAATAAATAAATAAACAATTTAATTTTGTAATATTAAATGAAAATGTAATCCAACAAACCTTTTATAGCTTTTAATAATAATTAAATTTAAATTTAATACAATTTATAAAATAAATCAGACTTTTAAATTTTTTTTTAATACTTTTAATAATTTTAAACATCAAAATTCTAATGGTTAATGACTAGTTATGATGAAAACGAGAGATACCTTCATAATGGTATAGATTATCAAATGATGCAATAAGAAATATTTTTTTACACGAGGCCCCAAATCTAAGTAAAAAGCGTGAGGCCCAGAGCCTAGACAACCCTGCTTATAATTTAACCTAAAGTTTAAAAGAATAGAAAAAATAAATGGAGAGGCTTTATCAATAAATGATCATAGATAGGGCTTTCCTAGTGTCATAATACAATGAATAATCAAAAAAATGTTGTGCGACATTTTTTCTATTTTTTTTTTTTTGTACTTTCCTCATTATTTCTAAAATTTAAAAAATACTTTTAAAATATTTCATCATTGGTTGAATACAAGGTAACTCACCAAGCAAATACCTATTCCATTTTATCCTTGAAGTCCTGTGGCGATACAAACTTTTGATGTTGAAATGAGAACTTTTTTACTGTATAATATTTAATAGGTACTATATTGAAAACGTCGATTCGTATTACCTATACTTGATTCAAAATTCAAACGAGTAGTTTCTGTCATAGAAATGTTTATACTAAAGATAATAGTCCCAAAAAATATGAAGTGTAGGTACCTAATGATGAATACATAACTTGTAATATAGTAAGATTTTATAATACATTAAATATATTAATATAATAAAACTATAATATGGATATAATACTTATCTAAAAAATACATAAATCTAGAGACGTGACTGTCTATTATTACAAAAATAACTTATCATTTATTGACGTACCAGGGAATTTTAAGGAGTACCAACTCTAAAAGTACACGTAAAAAAATAATATTAAATAAAATGTTTCGAAGTGTAGTCGTTCAAAGTTCGATAAATAAACACTCTACGAGAGATGGTTATCATTTTTTTCCCCAATCGTATTTTAACTTGTATTTTTTATAATTTTCGTTTTTCCTGACCAAACACGTAACTAAATACAAATGATAAAGAAAAGTTTTTTTTACGTTTACACATGTCCAAATATTGCTTTTAATTTCACAGTATATTTTTTGTGGACTTATTCCCACACCCATAAAAACATGATAGGTGGAAAGTGAATTTTATTGAATAAATAATTATTAATTTAGGAAAATCATCTAAATAAATATTAATAATATTGTATATTCTAATAATAATGCTATTGTAACACGGCGTAAAAGATAGGCTATTTAACTACATCACGGTCGTGCAGCAATTCTTCTGATTTATATTATGCTATAATATGCATGATATCAGATTATCGCATATCAATAATAAAATGACAATTGATTACTCTTTGATGCGCACAAAACAATTTTATATTTTATAATATTACATTTTTTTAAAGAAAAAAAAATCGATCAAGATAAAATATAAAAGAAGTTTTAAAGGTGTCGGCGATCGCGCTAATGACATTATTTAACGCGTGAGATAATATGCATACTGCTATAAGTGCGAGATACGTATAAAATAATAATAATATATTATACAAATATTATTATATTAGTTAAACACGTGGCAAATTTATTATATTTAAATATTACAGAAGCTCGACGTAGGGTTAAAAAATTTGACGGTGATATTCGGCAGGAACGAAGTTGAAGACCAAAGTTAATTTCAAGACAAAAAGATAAAATCGGGAGAAGGTACTATTCATGTCTCTATACTTCTACGTACAGTGGATATTTTAAGGAATTTTTACTAGGTAACATTATAATATAATATGTAAAAAAAAAAATGTTTAATTTAATGTTTGTACTTATTTAGTCTTTTTGTGGTACGTAGCACTATTTTGTAACTCAAGTTAACACTTTACACTTACCTGTCCATAATTTTTTTTTAGAAATAGAAATGAAGTTGTTATTAAATACTCTTAATTTAATAGATGAATAAAGGAAAAATTTAAAGTCTACCTGCCATACTTAATTATTATTTTATACCATGTTACTTTTTTTTCTGAATTTTAAGTAGGTTATATAATTTTTATATTATTTTTGTAAGAAATTATTATTAGATTTATCTCAAATTATTAATGAATAAATAAAAATATAACTGTAATTTTTTTTATAATTACTTAAATCAAAATGATAATATTTTTTTAAAATGTGATTTTTACGAGCATATTTAATTAAAGCAAATTTCCAGTATATTTTAATTTCTAATTATAACAAAATAAATGACATTGTTATTATTCATTTAAATATTTAACTTTGTCCAAATTTGAACTTAAAATGTCTATAAAAAATAGAAAATAATTTTTTTTAATATATTTTTTTTTGATTTTTTAGTTAATTATTAAATATTTTCAAAAAACCTTGTTTTTATTTTTCAATTTTTAGCTATAAAAACTGATAATTTTATACATTTTTAATTACTAAATAATTTACAAATATTCGAGATTTTGATGAATTTGGTCAACATGTGTACTTTAAATGCTTATAAAAAAAATTGTGTCTATGTATTTATATTATTTTTGATCTGCTATTTTCAAAATTTATAAAGAATTTTGTATACAATTTTCGAGAAGTTTATTCAACTAAATTTTTTTATCGATATTTAAAGAAAAATATTTTAAAAAACTAATAATTTCTTAGATCTACAATTAGCTCAAAAATTGTCAAAATATTTTTAAATTTTTTTGGTGTATAAAAAATGAGAAAAACTTTAAAAAATCTTGTGTTTAATTTTTAAATCTTAGATTTAAGTAAAAAATATTTTATGAATTTGTTAATTAAAAAAGAACTGCATATTTTCGTGATTTTTACGTATTTTGTCAAAATTATAATTTTTGACGCTTATAAAAAGTTATTAAAGACTTGCGCTCAACTTTTTTTTTTAATTTTTATTTACAACAAACTATGAAAAATCTTATATTACATGTTTAAGTTTTTTGACCGATTGAAAAAAAATGTTTATTAATAATAATAAAAAAAAACTTAAAAATTTATTATGTCTGTAAATAGCTCAAAAAAAAACAAAATCTATTAAAAATGCTATTGTGTATGGAAATTGCTTATATAAACATTTTTCGAAATTTTCATATATATACTGTAATTATTTTTAATATCACACCAAAAAAAACCAACTAGGTTTTCCAAAAATTGATTTTTCGTAAAAATACTCGTTTTTTTATTAATTGTTTTTTTTTTGTTTTTCCTGATGTATTTGAAAACTTTAGAATTTTTTACTTTTGACTCCACCCTCTCCCCTTCCAAAGTACCAATTAGATTCATTTTTCTACTAGAAAAGATTTTGATGAAGAAAATCGAAGCACTTTTACTGCACTAAATTATGATGACAGACACAAATAAAGAAAAAAAAACACACATCATTGCAAAATTAATACATTTCTTGCTCCACTAATAATCTAAAATCAAATTTAAATCAGTATTTAGTATGATGTAGTTATAATTGTATAACTATTTGACTTGTCTAGGAATAAAGCATTACACTGTGTATATATAATATTCATTAACATTTTTCATCATCGATGTTATGACTTGACTGATTAAAATTGCTGTTTTCAATGCAATTCCCTCGATTATTTTTGGTAGCAACGTCAAATTGCAAATAATCGTTTTTTACAATCATACGATCTCGTACGGTATAGAATAGTTTCTAAACTAAATGTTGTTGACAATTTCTACAAATAGATTAACGGATACATCTTTTGTACGGTTTACAAAGTACGTAGATTGTTAAATAAGTCATAAGCTGAAAGGGAGTTCAACAAACAATGCGTCGTTATAAATTCATTTTAATAAATAGTTTAATAATGATTTCTCAGTTTTCTTAACATATAATAATAATATGAGAACTAAAAATATATGTGAATGATTTTTTCCCCTTGCGTTTAGTATAAAATCTGAAATAACTATAAAATATATTGTTCTAGATTGAATGTTATTGAAACGTTTCAGTAAAACCGCATAAACCCCAAGAATATATATGGCCGTTCTACGAAATAATATGATAGTGTTTTCAGAACGCGATTTAACGAAAAAATCGTTTTGCAAAATATCAACTGAATGTTAATAAAGATCAGAAAATATTTTTAAAAACTACGTTTTTTTTTTTCGTCGGAGACTTGCATACGCTATAATATAATAATTGTACAGCGAGTTTATTTTCGATTTTTCTCTTTCGGACCATTTGTAGTTTTACGTCACACTTATACTAAAAACAACAACACGGACAAACCGGTATTCAACGGTGTCGTGAATAATGTGTGCAGACTTTTCCGCACATTGCCGGGATAAATCGTCCGCTGTTTATTTTCACGGGAAAATAAAACGCCCAACGAATGGCCCCGATAACAAGACGTTTACAACACCGGACGTTTCCACCCCCGCCTTCCTCCCCGCCATCGACGTCGACATAAGTCGATCACGTTCGGCGCAAAAATACACGACTGCAATAGTTTCTTTTCTGTATTTTTTTTTCCACGAAAAAGACGATGCTTTGACTCGCAACGTCTGTTTTCACTGACAATAAACGCATATTATAGTTGTTTGTTATTCGCTTATATACACACATAATACATCTGCACATACAGAGTGATTCAAAATGTGTGTTACAGCCGTTTTATCACATAAATAATGTTCGAAACACAGGCTAATGTACGATACAAAAGTTTTTCGATTTAGAAACATCCAAAATGATTCGTACATTTTATAATTTTTTACAATATATAAGGTTAGGGGTCAACTAACTTTAGAAACTCAAACGGGAATGTATAGTTTTTTTGCAAACATAATATTGTGAAGACATTTTTACGATACATTTCAGTGCTCGAACAACTTCGATTAATGCAAAACTCTATGCTTGAGAGATGCTTAAAGGTTTTATACATTTCTAAAGTTGACCACCCAAAATCCCCCTAAAATATTGTAAACATTTTAAAACGTACAAATCGTTGTGATATTTCTAAATCAAAAAACATTTGTATCGTACATTTTTCTCTATTTTGAATCAATAATGTGACCATAACGTAAATGTTGAATCGTACTGTAAATTACTCGTCACTTGAAAAAAATATCAGTACATATTGTTATGCACAATAATTTAAAATAGATAATAATATACGTATACACTAAAAATACCTAATTTCTTTACACCATGCTTCATGGTAATTATCGTATGATCATTGCGTTGTTTTAAAACTTAACAATAATTCGACACTGTCAAATAATACGACTGAATGCTATTCAAATTTTGCCTAAAGTGCCAATAACTGTATGAACAGTGCTTAAATTGTGGGTGACGTGGAGGGATGGGATCCTTTTTCTTTTTATAAATTATTTACGCGTACCCCTTCTAATTATATTCTTATCAATAATACATTTAAATAATCAGGTGTGTATATTTTTTTATATTTTTGCATCCTCCTTCAAATTTTTTCCCATTTTAAGTACTGTGTTTATGATGTTAAGTATAACATATAATAAAATACTGCCTTATAACTATGCTATACAATATTTTATATTTAGTGCATTAATTTATTACATCTGTTATTTCTGTTAACTGTTTTGCTGTATTTCTTATTGTTGAATATTAATTTAATCGCAACTACTTTTTTTTGTCGTAACTTAAATGTTTTTTTTTTTATATATATATATATATTTAAGGATTAGATCCGTGACCCGTGTAAATTATAAATAAATAAATAACAGTTAATAATTTAAAAAATATATAATTTATATTATTACATAGTTTAAAATTTTAAAACCAAGTAGGTATCTAACTATTCATAATATACTAAGTTGTAATACCTGATAGTTGATTACTTTTTTTTTGATAATTCTTTAAAATTGAAAACAAAATTTATTACATTATATATTATTATTATTTTTCAAATGCCTTACGTATTCAAAGTAGGTAGGTTTAATATAATATGCAAAAGTTTTGTTGATGTATTTAGAATGATTTCAAAGTATTTTTTGGAAATATTCGAAATAAATTAGGGTACCTGCTCTGTTTTCTTCAATAATCAAAGTATAAAAAACTATATATATATATATTTATTATATATTACTATAGTTTAATATTTCAACGTTTAGAAATGTTTTCAAATCGGTCAGAAATAATGTTTTAACATAACAAATACCATCATTCTGTAATTTTTAACATTATGTCCATAAAGTTTGTGGTTCATTTTTGTAAATTTTGATAAAATTATAAGTGTTTAAGCATTATTACATAGAATGGAACTAAATAAATAAAACAAAATATTATATATATATATATATATATATATATATAACTTAAAATATTTTAAAATACATAAAAGGAATACAAAAGTAATAAATATGATAATATTAAGATGACTGATGTATTTTATATTATAAGTAATATTAATAACACCCAGATTTTTGTGTTGATATTAAAAAGTTTTATTAAAAGTAAAATTAATAATAAAATGATACAACAATATTCAATAATTTTTTTAATATATTTGTTCCATTAACTCGTGGATATTAAAATTATGTAAATTGTTTGTATATTACCCATATGAAAACTGAAATTTGATATTCCATCAATAAACATATGAATTTCAACTTATAATCTAAGTTTCTGGACTTTTAGACATCATATTTATCTTCAAAATAATTTTGATTAAAAATAAACTATATTTGACGTATACTTCTACAGTAATTCACTCACCGAGATAACGCTCTCAAATTAACTTGGTTTATTGGATATTCTCTCGGTCTGATTATATGATTAGATTAATTTTCGCGTACCAGCATAAGGGTTTATTATTATTTATATTAAATATTTTAATTCATTTATTGTATCATAAATATTTTGAGTATATTATTATGTGAGGGAGTATTATAGATATCGATAGACATAACACATAATTATAATATAAATTTAAATTTTATAATTTTGATTATTATTATTCTTATACATTCCACGTATAGTTTAATAGGCAGAAGTATTAAAAAGTATTAAATTAAATTAATCTAAAATGATATATTTTTACTGCATCTAAGTTTATATATTAGTTCATGCACAATTAGTATATAGTTTAGTATGTTTTTTAAACTTTAAAATACATAACTTTAAATTCGAAAATAAAGTGTCTAATAAATTTAAATTGACCTCCTGATGTGAAAGACATCAAACTCGACTTTTCTCGACCTCATTTCTAAGCGTATGCCACATAAAAACGTGACGAACATTTGGCAACTGCTTGGATTAATATTATTTTAAGTATATCAGAAAAAAATTAAATCTGATATATATTGAAACCACAAAAAATAAATAATACATTAAGTATGAAGATTATATAAATTAAAAGATATTAAATGAAACGTAAATGACCTCGTAGAATATTTTCATTGTATAAATAAAAAAAATAATAATAATAAATTTACAGTATAAAATATATATTGTATTCAGCATATTTAGAATTTATTGAAATTATTTAAATCGTATTAAAATTAAACTAATTTAATAACGATGATATTTTAATAATATTTTTCGCGATATATATTCAGAAAAACAAAATTATCATGATATTCAAATTTAATTTCCAATCACACTTTTAAAACGCTAAATTTATTTCACGATATTTTTAATTCGCATTAAATATAATATGCAGAATACTATCGAAATACGGTTGATATTATATTATGATATCGTTATTGCCACCGGCTTATCCATAATATTATCTAAATATTTTATTGGTTTTTCTTTTCATTTTCTTCATTTTTGCAATAATTATTACGCATTATTGTATAATGAATAATTTTCTAGACTTTTACTTCTTTTTAAGCCTAGACACAGCTTATCTAGATAAACATATAACTAACCTATAGGTACCTAGTTAAAATATTATTATTATTGTTGTTGTTTTTGTTGTTATTTTGTCGCGATAAAAGTTTTGTTACTGGTAGTGTGTACACATGGCATGGCATCGTTCCGGAACAATCAGCTCGAGCAACTTTCCGTATATATCTCTACGCTATAATACAAGCATGCATCCATCGTTTGTAAAATATACAATTTCGTTTGAATAAATGAAAATATGTGTTACAAATTTAATGCAAATCAGCGTTTAAATTTCTATATATATGGATCTCACTGTACACAAGGGATATATTTGTTCTTTAAAAACTTTATGACACATGAACTTTGCTTATAACAAGCAGACTACCTATGTGTAGAAATTATTGATGCATAAAGTAGTAATATGATTTAAACAAATATACGGCTGAAAATTAGTTTTGAAATTTAATATGGCTAAGCTTATTATACATTTCAATGTAGTTATAATTAATATTAAAGAACAGTTTTTGAAACATTTCTTGGTATTATTATTTCGTCTTTATGATGACGCCATCACGACATGACAAACTAGGAAGGTAGATTGCGATTAAGTAGCGTTATGAAAATACAGTATATTTTTTAAGTCTCCATATGACTGTATTTATTGTTAAAATAATAATAAAAGCACTATAAGTTAATAATTCATTTTATCAACTAATTATTTTAATTTTAATTTTAATTCTGTATATACTTCTGGTTTTTTTTATACATTGTTTATGCATATTTTATAATAATTATTTAACTGTAGTAATTCTTTAGAATTTATGATTTATAATGAACATTTAAGGTCAATAAATTATATATTTTAATACAAATCCTTAACTGAATATAATAAAAAAATTGTCTTTCATACATTGTACCTAATGACATTAAATAGGTATATTATGAAACGATTCCAACGAGATTTTAACTAAGAGCTAATAAAAAAATCAATATATAACATGTTTTTTAGCCCTCTAGGACTATGAAGACCTTAATTCTTAGAATGAACTTAACCAATTGAAATACAATTTTGAAAACCGTGTTCCAATATATGATTAATTTATAATAGGAATAGACTGAAAATAATTCAACATTAAAAATATAATGACTTTAGTAATAAATTTATATTGATATTCTTCCTGTAATTTATGTTGGTTTGATTGGATGTATAATATGTATTATACATTGTACATTTGTATGAGACATTCAGAATATCCGAAAGGAAAAAAAATATCAACATTTATGGCGCCTGCTTAAATTTTATATAAAACATTTATCATGTTTATTTTCAAATTACTCAAGAGAAAAAAATTATACTATAAACATAAAAAAATAGACACTGTACTATTATTTTAGCGTTTAAAAAAATGTCGGCAATTTTTCATAACAATTTAAATTTTAAAACACATAACACTTATTAAAAAATAGCTTGACATTATGAATTATCGTAATACATACTATTACATATTACTATTTATTATTATTGTTACAATATTACTATAGCTCATCACAAAATCAATTTTAAAATGTGATTATATTTTATTTTATTTAGACATTTTTGTAATAAATCATATTGATGAGTAAAACGAGGTACTCTTAGACAATAAAGATCTGTTTGTATATAAATTTTGAATTTTAAATTAAAAAAAAAATAAATGTTTGTTGAAATGAAACTTAATTAATCAATTAATATAAGTATGCAAGGGAAGTTTTTTTAAAACTACTAACTGCAAAAATTCAATAAAATAATAAAATAATTTTAATTAAATACAGAAATCAAAATGAATACGTAGGATTTATAGTAGTTACCTGTTCCTTATAAGTATACTTATATATTATACATAATATGAAAAGTATGTGTATATACTTAAATTATATTCAACACAACTTTATATTGGTACATTGGAACATTATGAATGTATGAAAACTAATATTGATAAATCATATTTCAGAAATGCAATGAGTTTTAAAAGGTTAGAAACATGTATGGAAAATTATTCCTTAAACTGAATACTTACACACTCTTTAAAATATTAAAAAACTGACCTACTTATAATATATTATACGAGCATAGCCGAACACTGTTCGTAAAAACAATTTTCATTCCATATATTTAACGATAACATTTTTTAATATAATTATTTATATTGTTGTGATATGTAGGAGTTTTTTTTCTTTTTTCTACCGACATTTTTCAATATTATATTCCATTTACGATTGTGTACGGTTAATACGAAATATAAATTCGGACAAAATAATAATAATATATGGATTGGCGCTTCTTTTTATGTTCTACTTAAAATATTTTAAAATCTAATGTCACCGAAAATTAAAATTAAAAAAAAAAATATTTAATCGATATTAAAATCACAAACGTTTACTCGTTGTACCCGAATTTTGATAGTAGCCAGGAGAGAGATATTCACAGCTCATTAGCAGATTCCGAAAAGTGTTTACTATGCAAAACGGAATAACAGGACTCCGTTTTCGGCACCTGGTGTTAATATTATACGTTTTCAGCACCGTATATATATATATATACTGCACTGATTATATATATATATACCGTATATACCCTTCCGTGTTATTCGAACCGTACAATTGTCCGACTGGACTCGAGCCAATATATATGGTGTGCCCCGAGTATTAGCCGTTTTCGATTATCATTTTTCTGCGTAAAATGAATGATTTTTGGAAGCCGCCGCCGCTGCGTGTTCACCTCCCCGTACGCAACTTCTAATAACTTTGTACGGCGCAAAAAAATCGCGTACCAATGTATTTTTTTGAATTTTTTTTACCCCGTTGGCTTTGAATTGCGTGCCACTATGAATATAAACGGTTTTACTGCGTCTGAAAGGGACACGTGTAGGAGACCGCGCGCGCACGCTCGGCACGGACGGAGAACGCCGCACCGCCTCCGAGAAAACGCTGTTGTTTTTATTATTATTAACATTATTTTTATTTTTATTTTCAATTTCAACGCTAAATAACTCCCATCGATTACGAGCAGCACGGTGAGTGGGAGGTCGGCCGAGGCGTAGGGAAAGAAAATAAACCATGTACACACAGAAACGATATAGAAAAAACCTATAATGACATTTCCCCCCCCCCC
>JACXSJ010000968.1:24957-43318 GCA_014851325.1 Pentalonia nigronervosa | reverse complement strand
GCACGGATTTCCGCCAGGTGAATACAATATATTATTATGTGTTATGACATTTTATTGCATTCAAATATTCGTAAATCAAACTAAACGACAGCATATTATTTTAACATTTAGATATAGTTTTTTAAAAAAGTCAGTTTAAGGGTATCGGGTAGGCATATATTTAAGTAAAAACAAAATTGACCAAATATAATGATATATATTATAGAATTATATGAGTGGGTTAACGATAATTTGTCTTATTGTCAGGATACGTCTAATGAGAACTATAAGTCTTCGCGTCTTATAAAATAGATCTATTTTAAGACATAATGGCAGATAATAATAATATAAACTAAACAACATTACAGACTCGAGCAACCTACTCTATTAAATGATTTATGTATACACACGTGTATATAGTATATTATACCTATAATATACGCTTGTTGTTTGACGATAATGAATTGTGTTAAAAAAAAAAAAAAGGGGGAAACATTATAAAAATAAAATTTATATTTATATTATTTTTACGAAAGATTTATATAGAAGCGAAATAGTTAATAGGTACTTTTTAGCTCATTAAAAGTGAAGTTTGTGCATTCGCTGTCTCAAAGTCGCTTGTACCTAAAACAAATTGTATTTATATTACTTCGAGGAAACAAATAATAGTTTTATAACATACAGGTAATTTAAATAATCTAAAGAAAATTGGGGATTAATAGAGTTTCGCATTATGTAAACCTACGTATAATATATATATATATATATATACATATATCATTATACATTTTATACGTCATAGTAATATGTAATTGTAGAAGTTTATTAACATAACCTTTGGATACGTCATATCACGCAAAACTTCTTAACTAATAACTATACATATTAACTAAACACAGTACGTAAATCAAAATGATTAATATCTTATGTTTGTAAACTTTTGACCTCGTGACAAATATACGTCATCTTCACTGATAACATTAAGTTTGTCGTTACTCTGGTCCAAAAACAATTTTTTTTTTTTTATCGAGAAAACATAAATATCATATTATTATAATTTAAAGTATTACAATATTATCTGTTTAAAAATTTGATTTTCAAAATCCAATGCTTGGTTTAAATGTTTATTCATAAAGCATATTAATTTTAGGACTAAAATGTAATAAATTTATTTTCGCTTCGAACAAATAATAGTAATTAATATTTGTTCAGTGAAATCAAGTGTATATTCTAATTACATTTTTAGTTCCCAATTTAATATCATTTAAATATTGAATATATTATTATTATTTTCCCTGCAGATTGTAAAATTTGATTGAAATCTATTTTATAATTAAATCAGATATATAACATGTATAAACCAAATAGACTATTCATTAATTGTTCATATTAAATTTTAATTCATTCTATTAGAAATTTTTTTTGAATTAATAAAAAAAAAGAAGTTAAATGCACGCTGTTCAAAAGTTGTTATTTTCGGATAAAATTAATTTCTTCGTCGGTATTCTTGATAATAAAAATAAAAACTTAATGCCTACATATTTGCTGTATGAATTTATTAATATTCTTTTAATATTTTTTTTACGATTAAACATATCGAGGTATAAAAGAAAAATATTGATTGTATTCTAACTTGTAAACAATTGGATAGTATTAATTTTTAATACTCTAGAGTCTAAAGTACCCATTATAGAATAACCTAGTTACGAGTTGGTCAGTTTATCATGATTCGTGATGCTAAATTCGGTTGATGAAACTCACACATTTATAATTTATATTTAATGTTTAAAGACAAATAGTAAATACAAGTTACATGAGTTAATAAATAACAAAATAGACCGTACAGAAATATTAGGAAAACTTAACTAGAATATTGACAACAAAAAAAATTACAGAAAACAAAGACATTTTTATTATCTACCTATTTTAAACCGTCACAATAATTTTATTTAGCATTCACCAGCTAATATGAATAGTTTAATGTTAACCAACCAGTAACACTGTTAATATCGATACATTTAATTGTTATGCTAATGATATTAAAATGTTATGTAGGTATTATATCATTATACCTATAAATTATATTATTACGTATTGCTCTGTTTTAAATAATATTATTAAAACTTGTAAATGGAATTTTGTTCCATGAATAAACTAATTATTAAGTTAATAAATGTTTTATATTGTAAAATGGTAGATTGTAAATTAAAAACTACAGCGTAGAAACTGAATATGTAGCAAGTGAACAAAGAAAAGAGTAGATACAAAAATAAGGTTAACGGCTTGGGACGGGGGTCTGTTACGTTTGTTTTGTGATATGTATTAAATTTGAAAGCTACGATTGATCATCGAGTTGGAAAAATAGTTTTTAAATTTTTCATTTCTTTAACAATAAGGGTATATCATATTTTATTCTGATATTGGATTATATTGCTCAGTGGTCAGTACGGTCGGATTAAAGCACTTTAAATATTATGGTTCGGTCATCATACGTAAAATAAAAATATTTATTTTTAAATCGTACGTACAAAAATATTTTACAAGAATATATTATATTACTTATTTTGAAAATGATAGAAGAAAAAAGAACGGGATTTTATTGGAATATTAAATCATGTGTTTAGCCACTAAACATTTGCCTAATCATTTCAAGACGATAATAATATATTATATAATTCTGTATCATTATTAGACATTGTAAATTGCACTTAATGTAATTATAAATCAACGCATTCAAAAACATTAAGACAGATTATTATAATAAGCTTATTTCAGTTTTCTACGAGACTATCAACAAATTAACATTAATCAACACGAGTAATCAAAATTATAAATAAACATTATTAGCTAAGTGCTACATTTCTAACTAAAAGAATCTCGACAAAATGACGCCCTCTTATAATTTTAAATAGTGTTGGCCAACGATAAAATTTTTAATATCGATATGTTTTGTTTTTTTCACTATTGTATTGCGATATCGAAATCTTCATATTTTTCGATTTATCAATATATAAAAATATTTTAAAATATTTACATTGTGTATTCCTTGATAGGAATTTATAAATAAAAATGTTAACTGTTTGGTTTATGAACTACTAATTTACTATTAAACTAATTACTAATTTAGTACATAAT
The DNA here is from genome assembly GCA_014851325.1 of Pentalonia nigronervosa. Taxonomy (NCBI): domain Eukaryota; kingdom Metazoa; phylum Arthropoda; class Insecta; order Hemiptera; family Aphididae; genus Pentalonia; species Pentalonia nigronervosa. Next base: position 40,204 of record JACXSJ010000968.1, on the reverse strand, counting down.
ATTATATAGAAAATAATAAAAATAAAAATAATTAATGATCAAAATCAAATTAGTAATTAGTAGTTACATATTTTAAAATATTTAAATATGCTATTTTATATGTTTTCTTTGTTTATTTGTCTTTGCTATACATCGATAATATTTAATTCGGTATCGAAATCGAAAACATGAAAAATTAACTATGACATTGATATCGTATCAAAATACCGATATCAATGGTCAACACTCGTTTTAAATAAATCTCTGCTGTTATTCAGCCTTAAAATCGCTGTAAAAAAAAAATCACTGTTTTTGAAATTATTTTAATTGTCATGCTTGACATTACTATAAATCATATCTAAAATAATCTTATCTCATGTATTACATTTTCGTGTCAACATTGTAAACATTCCCGGATTTTCTATGCACATAATACGAATAAATATGTCTATATTAATATGCCCTGAATTCTTACTAGAAATTCATTTTAGTGTACCAGCTTTTAATTCTAGAAACAATCCTTACTTTTTGGTTCCTCAGTACTCTAGCAAATTAATTCCAAATAGTCTGGAATGCCGACTATTGAAACATTATAATGATATACCTAACATTGATTTTTGTTTTAGCTAAATTAAAAAAAATATTGTTGTGAACATTTACTATCTATTGTATTTTCTTATTTTAATTATTTTTGTATATTATAATATTTTGGTTTGTATGAAATTTCCTATACTGTTTACCCAGTTTTGGATGTTGAATTTAAATAAAATAAAAAAATAAATAATATTTCGATTCCATCGCTACGTCGACGACTACCGCCGCGCCGTCATGGTACTTTCACACGCCGATATCGCAGCGTTTTATTGTGATATTGTATATTATCCGGTATAATATAACTGATACCAGTACCACGGTATCATATATTGTTGGTTACGTGTGTATATACATGATATTAATGCACACACACACACACACACACACACACACACACACATATATATATATATATATATATATGGATCCTATACAGCCTGGTCTTTATCTTTTACGATTCGTATCGGATCGGATGGGATGACTTTTACGTCATTCACAAAGGATCCGTTTCCATTAAAACGTATACGCTCGACTCGAAGACGGAACCCGTACTCCATCCCATACAACAGGAAGAAGTTGTAAGTTTCCTTTTACTATAACTATCTACCTACCTACCTACAACAACTACTATGGTATTACTATGATCGTTGATGCTCGTCGTATGATTTTATTTTATTTTTTATTATTATTATTTTTTTGATACTTCCGACCAAAATAACGCCACTGGGCTTCTAAAATATCAAGAGTACTTAAATTTAAGGAACAGTTATAAAAAAATGTGATAAATATAGTTTTGAGCTCAATAAAAATTAAAAAATAAATTATTAATTTGTACGTCTGATTTGATTGAAACATTATATAAAAAATATAATTGTAATGTTATTGCTGAACTCATTTTAGTGTTAAAATTTTACCCTTATTATTTTACCTACCTACGGAGTTACGACTATAACCAACCGAAAACTGTTTTGATATTATTTCTAAAAACAATTAAGTTAAAAGCCAATTATAAATTATTATTTTTTGGGTTTATAATATATTTATATAGGTAATTTTTAATTTTAACATAAAATGATTAAAAACTAAATTTATACTTACACAAAATTACGAAAATTAATTTAGATTTCGTACTTTTAAGGTGCATAAGTTATTATTTTGAAATTCTAAATGACAATTTGTGCTTACAAAAGGTTTTTTTGAATATATAATATTAGGCATTACTGCATTAGCCCTCAAAATGCTTAAAGATTATTCAGGAAAGTGGTTATCCACAAATGTATGACTTCATAAATAGAAATCACAAATACACGTTAACATTATTGTTACTTGTATAGTGTACATTATTTATTGAATTTTAACTGTCCTAAATTTAAAATTTAAATATTTAATAATTATACTGAACTTGATTATTGTAATATAATATTAGTTCTAATTAAATTCACAAATTATAACAACAATATACTATTTGAATTTGGTTTATTTACTAAAATTTAGCGTATACCACTTAATTATGATTATAGTAAGACGGAATTCATTTTAATTCCATTTTTATTATAAGTACGTGTATCTTAAAGTTTCTAACTAGAGAAAACTGTATTAGTAAAGATACAGAATTTTATTCCAATATACTAAATATTTTTTTTATTTTTTGACAAAGTGACTTTTTAAGGAAAAATTGATTGCAAGGGAGAAAAATTACCAATTTATATATCCGTGAATTATGTAGACAATTATACACTCTAAAAGATGTTCAATATATTTGATAATGATAATTTTAAATATTAACCGTCAGCCTATGTCTCCACCAAAAAAAGTATTAACACGGCCAATGGGACCATTCACGTATCACACCTGGCTACCGGGCAACTAACTTACGAATATACGCTATAACAGGTTGTATTGGCTTTAAAATTATATTTACAAACATATGACTTTAGACAGAATATAAAATGTATAGTTGACTAAAAACTAATGTTTGTATTTAATTTTAACGTTAGGTACCCGTTGGCTGGTAAGCTTATGAAAACTTCCTCATATGTATTTCAGAATTATTATCTCCTATGCTTATAAAAATCCAATGTTATTACCATACAATTGTAATTACATGCATTTAAATATTATACTACATAAATAATGATTGTATGTAATATTGTTTTTAATATATAAGTATTAAAATATTAAAAAAAAACTACGGAAAAGCTTGAACACGATATATTTTATTTCATTTATTTTATTTTCAAAATATCATAATTATCGTGTAATATATACGATTTTTTTGACAAAAATTAGTTCAATCTAGATATTGTATTACTAATTTAATAATAAATTATTAATTATAGTATAAACACATATCATTAATATTCTAAAATATCCTAAGAAATAAACCCACCATCTCCGCTTTTTTCGTGTACATTGATTGATTATTGAATTCAAATGTAACATTTTTATTACATTTATTAACTCGATGATGAAATACATACTTAAAACATAACATACAACTGCAAATCGAATTCTTCGGTTTTGTTATTTTCAGTTTGTGAATTAGAACAACTAACATTGTATAATATGATTTATTATCAAGTGTTTTTTTTTTCTGTAACAAATTACCTAAATTAAAAAAAAAAGTAATAATTAAAAATCATTAATTAGAATAAGATTTATTAGATTTATTATAATTTAGAATAAGTGCCGATTTTAAAATATGCATTGTTCAAAATTTGTATTTTTTTGTATTTTATTTTTCGCATTAACGATAGCTACCTAACGTCAGTTTTATTAAAAAAAAAATACCTCGGACCGTGCTTTCAAATAATGTTCCCCGGTGCAGTGATTGTTTGAATCAAAATCCCTGAGGTCAAGATGAATGACTGTAGTCACATTAAATTATTTACACGGTTAGAATATCGAATGAAGCAATATATACGTGCACCGTGCACCGTGCTGCTACACATTTCCTTTTTGAAAACAATTGAAATAAGAACCACACAAATTTGTACCATAAACCTGAATTATAAACGGGATTCCACATAGTTGATGATTTTCTTTGTAAATGATGTTCTGGAGAACAGTGGTAGGTATGTAGTGCTATGTGCACAGTTTCAAACTCTGTAGAATCTGGGACTTAATAATTGCTAAGCTAATATAAAATATGTGGGCAAAATATCAGGATATAGTGTACACGTTTCGTGTAAATATTCCTTAACGTTTTACAAACATAATATTATATAAATATAAAACGTATAATATTGTATGCGGTTGGTATCTAACCCGTATGTATGTACGGAAACCGTACAAAGTTATGAAAAACAAAGTCATCCGTTTACCGAAACATTGTTCGTTTCATATCGCAATGGAAAATATGGTTACAATGCTAAATTTCCAAGCTCATTAATGTTAAAATGATTTTGTAATGTTGTATGATATTAAATTAAACGATTTAAGAGAAAAAAAATATAAAATCTACAATTTTTAAGTTATCTGATTTTTGACGTCATTTAATAAGATAGTTTTAAACAAATTAGGACATTGCGGTGTATTCGATTTATTATTCAATTAAAATTGTCTGAAAATTGAAATTTCTTATTACTGTCTTATAATAAAAATACACTGTTTATACTCATTACAATATTATTTTGGTTATAACCTGGTTTATAGTACATAATCATATATGACACACAAGCTGCATACATAGTTCTGTTTCTACAAAATAGGGATAGCAAATCCATGGCACAGGAAAAACATTCAAGAGTACGTGAAAAATTAAAATCAAAATATTTTATTTTATTTATAATAATAAACAATAGAAAAATATATGTATAATATTTTTCATAATTTAATAGCACGTACAAAAAATAAAATAAAAAAGGTTTATTGTTGGTGCGTGGCGTCAAAAATAATTTGTCACCTTTGCTATAGAATTTTATTGAATACATAATAGTTAAAGGTGTATATTTTTTTACTTGTATTTTGGCTTTATAATGTTTAAGTATAATCTAGTGTTATTCGAAAGAAAATAATGTCTTATCTGCAAATGTTTAGATTTTTATTATTTCATTGAAAGTATTTTTTATGGTTGTATATTATTTAAATTTTTTTAAAAAAATAATTTCTAAGTACTTTGGAATTAAATTTATTCGTTGACTTATCTCCAACGTTTTTAAATATTCACACGATGGCTAATCTTCTTATAGTCAAAATAACAAAGACAATATGAAAGAAACTTTTCTCCGAACTGACAAAAGATAATATAGAGAGTAAATTCTAAATTAGTTTCACTACTGAATACATTACACCGACAACTTAACTGAAAAAAATAACGTACTCAATTCGTTTTATGCGCACATAACAAAAATGTAAATATTTATTATAAAAATATAATGTTGTGAGATTGGGTATAGCAAAATAATAATACTCAGACAAATCGGAATTAAAAAAAGTTTGTAAATATTTATTACCGATATTGACTACCAACTTATTCTCAAGTCAAAATTACGTTTAAAAATATATTTCTTAAACTAGCTGGAGTGAAATAATTACAAGTAGGTAATTAATAACAAACCTATATTTGTAGTTTTATCAAAATAATAATTGTTGTTTGATATTGAATAATATAAAGGATCATTTTTAGGTAAAATAAAATGCTCTCACAGTATCAATTTTATAGGTAGGATTATTTTGTTCTTACTTGTTATGTAGTTTACGTATATACACCGTTGCACTGCCAAATTATCATTCATTTTTTTTTTTATTTATTTAGTTTTTTTTTTGTTTTTACTCTAATAACAACTACGCACGCAACTATATTAGGTACACCCCATTATGACTATTATTTTTCAAAGCCCAATTTAAAGTATAACAATACAACTGCAGTAACCCGTTTTTATGATAAAATGTTAAAGTTTTTTTCAAAAATAAATTAATGAGGTAATCATATTATAAAATAAAAAAAATAATCTTTTAATATCAAATTGGGAAGGTACTCTTAAACACAGGACAACAACTAAGAAGTAAATCGATTGATGTATATATACATATGTAAAATGTTCTTTCATATTTGATACAACCTACCTATTATATTTTTAAGATTATTTCTAACTAAAAGTTTACAAAAATTTATATTCATGAATATATAATATGTACGACGAGTGTCATAAATTATGACTCATAATATTACATACAAACATATTATTTGAAAATGTTTTTGAATTTCAGCAAAGTGAACTAACGAGACTCCTTTCAACAATTAATTATCTCACTGTAAGTCAAACGAGTCATTTAATTTTATAATAAACTAGGTATATTATACGCTACGCTCTTTCCCATCTCCTCAAATGTATTATCTCTAAAATGGTATTTGTGTTTCAAAACTCATAATAACTGTCATTTTTTTTTAATTAATTATTATTTATTTTTGGTGGCTGTGGCAATTATTAAACACTGAATAATATTTTAGAAACTTTTTCGCATACCTTCTAATTTTTTAAACCACAAATTATTGTTATTTTTAATTACAGACTATGGATTTTATGTCACATTGTGTAAGGTGATGCTAGTAGTTAAAAATACTCAAATTATAAGTAGATACATAAATTATTTTCATTTCAATATTACCAAATTTAATTCATTCATTAATGGATCTCAACTACTCACCTACTCTATCCTCCAATATTTATTTGTTTTACTAAAAATTGAATTGTTCATTTAACAAATGAAATTAAAAAAAAATATAAAATGAGGTAGATAAATGTTATTTACGCAAACATTTTTTTAAAGTTCAAAATTCGAAAAACAATAAGTGTTGTTTATAATTTAATGAAAAAATCTTAAATGTTACAGATTGGAGGTAAATGGATTAATTAAAAAAAAAAAAAAATACCTTGACCCAGTGCATAAAAAAGTTGAGGCAGACGCTTTTAAATGTTTTTAATTAAAAATTATACTCTTGTATATATATATATGCCATATTAGCCATTGGCGATTCAACTATTTTTTATTTAAACATTTCAAGTGAAAAGTGTACGCTTTTTCAATCACGTCAAAAGGTCAAAAACAAAATGGTCGTGCACATTTATTAAATAACGGTGGTGTTAGGCGAGTGGATGACAAAAGTTGGCGTTTAAAAAAAATTTCTTCGAACTCACCACGTTGCAGGAGCAGGACGCAAGTCATTAATAAAAATACTTTTCGGTCCGGTCGGGTTTTGTTTTAATTCGAACATAATGAGTTTTCCTAATCCTTTCCGCAACGGACGACAGAACTTTTTGACCGTTATTTTGCGTTCGACTCTTCCATTACCGGGCTTTGTCTTGTTCCTCTTTTTTCTATTTTTCTCCTTTTCACTCGCCCGGCCATTTCTGTACGGAGTATATACATGGATATCATTATTGTACACAGCCCGAACGAAATAAGTCTTATGGTAGAATTCGATCAACACCGCAGCCCTCCTGCACCGGATCGCTTCTTTATCACGCCGTAGTCATTTTGCTCGATCCGACCGTCATTTAGTCTCCACGGAAAATAGCGTCACGTGACAGTAGAAAACTTCGATGAAACCGCTTTGAGTCGCGTATTATGTAATAACGAGCGGATTGCATTATTGCCCGTTATAACTTGGTTCAAGATTATAATATGTATTTTACCTGAAATATGTTGTTCGAAATACAAAAAAAGTACAACTGTACGAGAAAATATATTATTACTATATATGATATATATAAATGTATAATACATTTCTGAACAGTCTATACACTTGAAAAATATTAAGTGTGTTAAATGTAATAAGTATTATAGATACATATTGAAAAAAGTACAAAACATTATTGTTTTCGTGTATGAGGAAATAGTATAATAATGATAATATATTGTTAGCTCGATAATAAAACCTAAAGATCTTCAGTTTGATTCAAATAATACAATGTCAAATAAATTTTGTAATTATCCTTTTGATTTTTAAAAACGAATAACTTATATATTATATTTGTATAACGTTAAAATTGCAATTAAAATCGGTTAGCTGTATTGATGTGTTCCAGTGAAAATTAATAATTTAGTTTGATGTTTGTGCATTAAGAGTTTTTACATATACGTATGAAATGTGGAAAAGTAGAGAAATAAATAATTATGCCATATCAATCTTAGCTTATTTTGTTCAAAATCTTTTGAAAAATATTTACTTTTGATATAATTCCAAATCATTAATGATAAACCCTAATAATGTTTGACACAGATAATAATTTTAAATATATAAAAACAATTTAATAAACATTCAGATTTTGCGAGCCAACATTAAATTCTCGTTTTTAATACCTCGGCACTTTTGTAGTGTTTTAGCTGTTAAGCTTATCTATGATATTGATATAGGAAAAAAAATAAAGACTATCGTAACAATTTGATAACATTATGTACAGCTACTGCACTTTTACATAGTTCTATGTTAGAATTATTTTAAGTACTAAAATAAGTTGCTAATTAAACATTTAACTAGTTTATGGTAAGTTGTGTTCACGTAATAACATTGAACAATAGCACCTCTATACTCTAATACAATGGTTCCCAAACTGTGCACCTGACATCATTCCTTTGGCACCGCGACTCATAAAAAAATTATATTCAGTTATATGTTATTAATATAATATAGATTATTAAAGTTTGGAAACCGCTGTTATATTATATTTAATACAATTATAAATATCGATTAAGAATTGGTGTTCATTTTTTATTTATGTTTCTCGTGACATTCACAGCAGGGCACCACCGTAACTGAATTTGCTCCAAAAAAGGGCACTGCCGGAAAATAGTTTGGAAATCGCTGCTCTAAGACAAAACATTGTGTATACTCTTTACGAATGGGTTTTTTGTAAAATCAATAACTGGATATTATAAATACATTTTTTTTAAGAAAAGCAAAATTTAAATAATTTTTATTTAGAAGTAAGTACCTATCTTATTTGATTCTGAGTAAAACGATGAATGTATTGATTTTATAATGTTGTTTTTAATATTAATTTAATTTTGTGTACAGTTAAAAAAAGTTTAGATTTTAAACTTTAATGCCGATTTTTGGTAGCTAATTAGATTTAATTCGTAATTTGGGGGATCAACAGTTTAAAAATACTAAGATAATCAAAAATTACAAAAAAAAAAAAAAAAAAATAATAATAATTCGTAAATTTGTTAACATTTTTATATTATTACTAAAGTAATTGATTGGAAATCACGATTACTAAAAAGTAAGAACGTCTAAACTCAGAAACGTTTTTTTTTTATACAATGATAGTCGATAGAGCGTTGGATAAATATCATTAAATTTAAATTTATCTATTACAACAACCAATTAATGACGAGGTACATTATTGACACCTCCTATACAGCACAGTGGTCACTTACCCACTCGTCAACTTATTTTTATTTAAGTTTAAAATATTTAAAAATTCCTTTGATTTTGAACTTTATTCTACTATTATGTTTTAGAAAAATAAAAATATTTCAAAAAGTTTTGAATATAAATTAAAATTTCAATCATTATTAGTATTATACTTTTAATACATTTAGTACATTTAGAAAAAAAAAGTTGTCGTCGTTTAAAAATAAAATGTCCAGCACTTTGAATAAAATTGAAGGTATTTTGAAAAATATAGGTATTCGACATATAATGCATATATTATGATTTGGATGATATTATACATTTATGGTTTCACAGAGTGCCTTAGACATTTTTACATTATAAATATGTATGAAAGAAAAGGAGATTTTTTTTATTTTTTACTAAATTATGGTTATCACCTATACCGGTTACCATATTATGATTTGCACAAAATGTCGAATCCGCCAACGTTTGCGTTTGTAATATCACTTTTTTTAATATATTTTTTAATAACGACAAACGTCCCTTTCATCATTGTCTTATTACATACACATTTATAATATTGTGAAAATATATTAGGTAGTTTTATACATTTAATTTATTCGTTTTATCATGCAGTTATTATATCATTATAGTTATCGTCACTTAATAAAATAATAAAGAGATGCATGTTTACTCATTTTAAATATTATTTTAGTTTTATAGATGCATATTTTTTTTTAAACGCACAGAAATAATATTCAATTTTATTTGTGTATTCGTTAGAGTAAAGGGTAATTTAAATGAACATTTTCAAGAATATATTTTATCAATAAAAGAGTACTTACAAAAAAAATAAAGCTTTATTATAAAGTAGTTCACTGTAAAATATAGTTTTAAATATTAATATAGCAACTATATTTTTATTAAAATTATACCTTTTATTTTTTTTCTTCAGTGTCAATATAGTTGTATTTTTTGCAGCTGTGATTATAACGTAAAAAACTCAACTTCAAAGGTGATGTAAAATCCTGAGTTTTCTCGAATGAAAATTAAATTTTTTCATAAAAAAGCGATTTTCTAGGGTACACAATGAAACTTTAAATAATTTTTGACAATAATAATAATATTATTTGGTGTAAAAACGCAGATATTATTATTGCGTTGAATAATTTTCGTCGGTCAATATGTTTTTCAAGTTTTCCGTTTTACCACCAGTTGATTTATGCGTCCGATCCAATGTTAACGGTTCGTTAAATGTTCAAACGAAGAAACTCACTGATAACACACCCTCCGTCACCACCCAAAATAGTGGTCCAAACGGAGTTAGGAACTCCGGCAGTGAACGACGTTTCTTTTAATTATTATCGGTATTTTCAGGTTAAATGTACCGAACTTAATGCTTTCCGAATACAAGCTCAATGGCCAACGGTTAATAAACGGCTAATCCGTTGTAGTTTTCCACGAGCTTTTACGCCCTTTAATTTCCAATTCATTAGCATAAGTCCTAGAAAGAATAATAATGAATAACTATGTCGTTAGTGTCGTTGCCGAACATAGCGTTGCATTTGTCTAATTAAGTTTTTCAACATGCCTTAACCGCGTGTTATTAATAACGTATTATTTATTATTTGTACATTATAATATTATATTACAGGTTTCAGATTTTATAACACTTTAAAGTACTGAAATATGCGCTATACTTTAACCTCAAAAATCTTAAAACAAGCGCTATAATATGAAAAAAAAACAAAAATCAATTTTTTTCTTCTATTAACAATAATTTAAAAAAATGTATTATATATTTCAACAAAAACCACTACTTGTGTCGAGGATAGCCGATTGGAAGTCATATTGTATTCCATTTAATGGGACACCAATACAGCGGGTTACATAAAAATATATAATATAATATGAAAGGAAAATGAGGTTATTTTTCTTATTATTATTTTTTTTTCTATTTTTCATTCAATATAAACGAGATATATGAAATTATAAAATAAATCATTATATTATGCATATTAACAAAAAAGCACTGCAAATCTAAAATACTCCAAATATGCAATAAAAAATCATATACAATTTTATATATTTGAACTCCCAGACGCATAGAACAAATTTGTAACTCACTCTGATATTTTTATCCTTATCTTATGGTAATAATTAGCAAACATTAAAAAATCTTAGCCCTGTTATGTATAACTAATGTAATATCCAGCAAAAAAAAAAAACCAATTAAAAATAAACTGAAAAACAAATGATTAAATCATGATTTCAGCCAGATTGTGGACCAGCATAAGTCGGTCAACGAGAACTGTTCAAACCCTATTTTCCACCTTGTCACTGTGGATCGAGTATGGCTATATTAAAATATTGAAATGAAATCACAAACGTGACAAAATAGAATTTGAATGTCATATAATAATATATTGATGTTGATTTTGAACTGTATTGTATATATTTTGTTTCGAGTGAACTAATGTCGTGATAGAATTTCACATTGTTTATGGTTACTTGAAAATTTTAAGATGCAACTTTGTGTGAATTTTGAATTTTGAAAGTGGTTTTTTATTCTCATAATAGAAATAATAACGTGGTATATTAAGTTACTCAATTGCTTGAGTATGCTGTCGACAGAGTCACGTGTTAGAGTCACCAGCGATGTTAAGTACATACAAAAATCGTGCTATTAATAAGCAAGAAAATCAAATCAAAAATCAAAATTTGCACAACTTATCCAACAATTTGAACGTCACACCTATTCTTTTACAAAAAAAAAAAAAAAAAAATAGGGAACATAGTTCTTAGTAGGTGTCGAATGTACCTATAGGTTTATGTTTATAACTACAATTGTGTAATGGAGTGTTAAATTCAATAATAAATCATTGTTCATTAACATATCGTTTGATTCGATAGCTGGTTGTAGCTAGGCTTATCTAAAAGCATATATTTTTAAGGATATCGTATTATATATTTATAATGCGATTAGTTATTTTATTATACGATAGGTGGAACACATTTTTGTCAAAAACGGGTTGCATAATATATTAAAATATTATTTTATATGATATTACTAGCTGTAACCATCATATATTATAATACCGACGTATCATAGACAATCAAAGGTAAAGTTTCAATTTCCTACGAAAAGTATTTATAGAATTACGTGTAAATAACATAACCATTTAAATATCCAATTTCGTTGAAATTCGAACTTGAAATGTCTAGACAAATATTCCGCAATGATTATAAATTTGATATTTTTAGTGTTTTCTAAAAACAACTTATTAGAAACCTTGTATAGCATTTTCAATTTAATCATTTATAGTATTTACAACTTATTAAGAACTTTGTATTGAGTTTTAGAGCTTTTTAACCCAACATAAATAATGTTGTCAGTATTTATGGAAAAAAAAAAAGTAGAAAATTCTAAAATTTCAGATGCTATTGCGAAATATTTCAAGATTCTTCCATTTATATTATTCAAATAATATCATAATAACAAATATTGTTTATGGATCAATTAATTGTGTTATTAATTATTGTAAGTTTGAACATCAAATATTGTCGATATTTTAATTTAAAACCACTATAAAAAACTAACGTAACTTTACGACTAAATTTTAGTAAAAAAAATTATAATGAATCTTGTATTGCATTTTCAGACATTAAACGTGAAAATAAAAATGTAATGCATTTTTCATGAATTTCAAAATAATTTACAAATGTTCCAGATTTTGATAATTTTTTTTAAAATATTGAACTTTTAATTCAAATAAAAAAAAAAAAAAAAATATTATATAAAATTGTATGTTTGATATTATTTTTAAATTATGGTTAAAATATCTCATGAGGAACTTTGCGTTAAATTGTCAAACTTTTTTTACTCACAAATAAAAAAATTTCATACATAAATCAAAAATTAATTAAAACTATTTTTAAACATTTCAAATATCTTTTAATAACACAAAAAGAACTAAACTATTTTGACAGTTTGATCATGTCTATTAAATGCTAAAATTAATATTTGATGAAAATGTCAAGTCTGTAAACAGTTATTCATTTTTGAATTACGACTACTTATAAATAATTTAAATTTTGTCAACAACTTTTTACTTTTTTAAAGTACTAACTAGATTCAATTTTCTACTAAAAACTATTCTCAAACTTTGAAGTTAGGCCTGGTGTCCGATTTGATTTCATACAAATGTATCAATTATTTAATTTATCTCATTATTATTACTATGTTTACAGTGAAACCTCTCCTAACAGAAACCTCTAAGTAGAGAACGATTTTTTGGGAATAAATTACATATTTTCTACAAACTGAACACTGTGAATAGCCGAAATCTCCGAATATCGGACACAATTTCACTGATCGAAAACGTCCGGTATTTAGTGGTTTTACTTTATTATATTATTCTTATATTGTAAGTAATAATTGTGGAGGTATAATGCCTAACTATAATATGTTAAATGCTATTAAAAATAATGAAAAAAAAAAACAACAAAATAATGCAGTAATAATAATAGCCTTATGTTTGTATAGTAAGTTTTAAACATTAACCATTAACTAATAATTAAACAGTTTCTTATAATTACAACTATATACTATCATAATAGTATATTCGTAGCTATATTTACAGTTCTGTTTATAATTATGTATAATTAAGTTCAAACACATAGTTAATCGAGTATTTTTACCGCTCAATTCCTGTCTTATTTATAAGTGATATGTTTTACGTTACACATATGTGTAATATTATGTAACCACTATGACTTAAGAGGGTACTTATTTCTACTGTATGTATTCTCGTTTGAATCTTGTAATTCATATTTATTTTGACTGAACGTGCAGTGAAGAAAAGTATTGGAGAATGCGTAATGAACCATCAAACAAATTCCGAGCTGTATGTGAATTGACATGTAAAACATGTAACATATTTTGACGTATAACATGCTTATTTCGAAACCGAGCCACCTCATATTTTATTTATTATATTTTCCATTAGCTATTTATTATGTTTGTAAATCATCTCTTTTAAAAATAGACTTTTTTCATGATCTTTTTGTAAACAGGTGTTCTTTGATGAAGTAAAAACGTTAGATCGTAGATTACAATGATATAGTATATGATGAAAAAAAAAAATATAAAATGTTCAATAATAGGTATACATTACAATATACAGGGTGATTTACCGAACATGTTCATCCACTTTTTTTCTTCAATAATGTAGTTATACAATATCTGATTTTCGGAATGTTTTTTTTATATTTTTAAAGATCATATTTTCAAACTTTTCATTTTGTTTGTACTAAAAGAGTGTCCTGTAATTATACAAACTTTTGTTTATCAAACGAGGACCCCACCCCCATCCCTATTTTTACTGTAAATTATTTATTCAGTCAATATTTTTTTTTTTTTTAACGTTGATGTATCTAATTCAAAACTTGAACGAATAGTTTGTCAGTTATTAAAATACTACAAACTAAGGAAATAATTAAAACTAAAAACTAAAAAAGTACTACAAAAATATAAAGTGGATGTTATATTGTATCTGGTATTTACTATACTTGTACCATTTGAATAACTTCATTATCGAATAAAAAAGAGAGTGAGCATGCTTGGTGAATCAACCTGTATATATTCAGTTTGCGTTTATTGTCCAACGAGTAATGACTAATTTTTATGAATTACCAAATTACCTTCTCAGTTGTTAAAATGTTTACATTAAGGATAATAGTCCTTAAAAATGATTTTATCAAAATATAAAGTTGATTTTATATTGTATCTAATATTCATTATACTTGTGCAATTTGAATAACTGTATTATCGAATAAAAAAGGAGGTGAGCATGCTTGGTGAATCAGTCTGCATATTTTTTTTGTTCAATTCGTGATTTACTACCCAACGAGTAATGACCAATTTTTTTGAATTGCTAGAAAACCAACAATGGATCAACACCAAATCCCAAATCTAAAAAAAAAACAAACAAACAAACTTTCACGGCAATGATATACTAAAACTCTTTCCAAAAAAAATCAAGCAATTATTTTCGATGCAATCATTGGTGTACTCGAACAGTACTATTTAATTTAAATTAGAAAAAAATATTCCTAGTCCTAGGCTAATAAATACATATATTTTTATATACCCAATTAACAATTAAAAAACGACATTAACATTTGGGTGAAATAGACACCGTTTAGTATTGTCGTTTGGATGTGATAATTGTGTTTTATATTGCACATTATACGAAATGGCTTATTAGCTTTTACCTCAAATAATAATTGTCCCCCCCCCAAAAAAAAAAAAAAAAAAAATTGTGAAAT
>JACXSJ010000968.1:0-24857 GCA_014851325.1 Pentalonia nigronervosa | reverse complement strand
AAATGTATTACTGTATTTATCATAAGTTACGTAATAATTAAAAGTCTTATATTGTTTATCATTGTTTTTTTGTGATTTTTTTTCATTATTTTGATTAAAACTTAATGCAATTTTAAATTTAAAAAAACACCGTTATCATTATACAAAATTATAAAACGTAGACTTGTGTGCGCTTTTAATAATATTAACGTTCACGGAAAAAAAAACAGTTAAACGTGTTTTTTTTTGTAATTTAAATTATGTATTTATTTATTTCTCACCGTGGGCTTTATTTACTGCCTCTAAATAAATTTAGTTTCCTAGAGGGACATTACAATGTGTTGTTAAACAATTCAAGCGATTTAACGGGCCTGCCCGCAGTATTTTCGTCTCACGGTGGAGACGATGAGGCTTGTTCAAAAGAAACTACCACACTACAGCTGCAAGTGCTGTTCACCGTCATTGCAATTTTCGTTATTCTTCGTTAACGAAAAAAAAAAAAATAAAACACAAGCCGAAATAATGTTAATATTTGAACGGTGTGAGTTTCAGACGAGAGCACCGCCGCGATCGATTGCGAGGAAACTTTTTTTCCGCATACGAAATATTTTAATTTAAACAATAATAATATTTATGATTTCCGTGACTTTAGATTTCACCCGACGCCGAAGCGCGAGCGAAAATGATATAATTTATAATTATTTTCATCGGTCCGAACTTTTCGACCTGCCAGTCGTCGGGTGATTAATATATTTGGCTCATCGGTTCATTAACGCTGGCCGGGACTCGGAAACAGTCGGTACCAATAAAACGTCAAAAAAAAACGAAAAAAAACCCCCGTTTTCCTCCTCGACCCGCCGCCGTCTCCGTTTTTGATTTATACGCCGCCGCGTGCGAGGTGAATAAAAAAAAATGAACCGGGACGGGACGTGCGCGAGCAAAAGATGATTATGAACGGATTAGGACGGCGGTGTCGCGTCTTGTGTCAGATAATCAAATCTGCCCGTGGGATAGGAATTCGTGTAGGAAACAAAGTTATTTGAATATATATAAAACCCACCGCACAAAAGGTGAAAATATTCATGAAAGACGTCGACGGCGGGACGGGGACGGGGCGAAAACTTTTTTTTTCCTATCCACATATACGGCGCGGCGCGCGCGTAACAACGATGCGCTTCTACTCGTTATTCCTGACACAAAGCTTCCGCGTGCCACTTAGTTAGAAATTTCCACTACACGGAAATCCTGTCTTCACGTCGTGAAATAAAATACGTTTTTAATAATGATCTCCTCCGCATAAATGTACCCGCTGACGCGGCGACGGATCACTTGACATCATATATATATATATATGTATACACTGTATATGACATTACGCGACACGAAAGAACGAAATCGTTTCTCTTTCTTCATTTTTTTTTTTTTTTAAAAAAAAATTTTTCCGCTTTCTAAAATATGAATAAAACTTGGATTTATTGTTCTCGTAAATATTATCGAGTTCGGTGTATCTTTTGCTGACAAATAAAATGTTTGGGTATTGGAAAACGTTGTCAGTGCGTATATATAGGTATTGGTAACCGCATTCGATGTCTCGTATTGTGTAACACGATCACGAGTGGCTGTGAAAATGTAGTTAACAACAATTTTTTTTAATAAACGATCTCGTCGGTGAATTTTCCGTCTACATTTCAATGAATATTGTAAAGAAAAAAAAACGCCGGCAAGTGGATCGTACCGCTATGTTGTACAGTTGTAGGTGTCGAGTAGGTAACTTTTGTCGATGTGTTAAATTTGAATACCATGATATAAATCATCATTGTATATGAAAAACGAATCTAAGTGAAGACGGTCTGTCGGTCTGCTGAGTGTATTTTATGATATAATTGCTATTAAAATAGTTTATTTTACTATTGATAATACTTTAGGTTGAATTAAGTTTAAAAAAAAAAAACATTGCATTTAAAAATGTTATTGAGTGTATAAAATATAATAACGTTTTAAGCGCTCGCTATAAATATTTTTAAATTACAAAAAAAAAAAGTTAAAAAACCGAGAATATATTTATGCCAATTAATAGCTTAAAGTAAAATGTATATAGAAAATTTTATTGCGTGTAGAAAATGATTCTATAAATATTTGGTGAAAATTACATAAATCAACTGTTAATAATTTTGGTATTGCACAAAAAACAAAATTGATTTTGTCAAAAATTGGCATCAAGTAAAAATTTCCGTTTTTACCTTAATTTTTTTGTGGTTTTTTCCAATGCGAAAAAAATTAAAAATAAAAAAAAACACACCTCATCGTAAAATTAATTCATTCGTCACTTCGCTCAGAATCTAAAACACTAATGTTTATGAAATTTAGATAACATCTCCTTGCGGCGTAGGGAAAGTGTTTTTTAGTCATTTGTGTTGTTTTCCATTAATAAGGACTAAATAAAATAACAGTTTATAATAAAGCAATGATTTAAGACAAATAGCTCTAAAGTTAATTTAAAATACTGACTAACCCAATTAATATTTCGTTTTTACGTTTGATTTTATTGTTTAGTTATTAATTAAGTTCTATTTTTAGTTACATTGAACGTTTATTATATTATATAATGTATATGTAATATAACTAAATTAATTAATTAATACTTTATTTTTGATTAGTTTTTTTAAATCAAAGTTAAATGTACAATTTTAAACTGTTCAGTGTTCAACTATTAAAGTCCGTTTGTTTTATATATCATTATTTTATCATGTATCCTAACTACTATTAAATATAATTACTAGAAATCAGAATCAACACAAAGTTTAGTTTTTGTACTAATTATATATAATGAGCTATCTAAATAGATATTATAACGAATTTATTGTATTTTCTGGAAGTAAAATTAAACCTCCACGAATTATTATGAAAACGAAATCCAAGAAAATCATTTTCATTTAATTATTAGTTTCAATTATTTATCGTTAATTATTAATTAAATTTATTATGAATATCTTTTTTATTAGTTAAATATAGGCAAACTTTGGAATTTTTTTTTTATTCAAAGGGTATATTTATGATTAATATTAATAATTATTATTAATATTGGGATATTAGATTATATTATATTTATTCTAGAATTGAACACTGAAGAAATAGAAAAAAATATATTATGTCATTAATGACTAAAATGAAAAAAAATATAATAGATTCAGTATTCAACGAATTTATAAATAAGACTGTTTTTACGGTTTTATAAAAAATATCATTAATTCATCAAATTTATAAGAAAACGTTATACGTCAGTTTATTTAGAAGCAATTTGAGAAAAAAATATTGTATTTATATATATACTTCGTATAGTGTAACATTTTTATCATTTTTTTTGTAAGTGTATTGGATTTTCTAAATTTTCTCTTTTTATCTTTACAAAGAAATTATTAAGAATCCAATTACTAGGAATATGTTTCCTCTCAGAGTACTACTAAGCTTGCCAGAACACGCGTTGCAAAATTACTGTAATATCAAGTAGTTTCTAAACTGTAGTTCTCAAACAGTTAAGCGTATCACTACATTAATATAAATCAATATTGATTCAAACTTATTCGATCGTAATTTTATTTTATATATGATAATATATATTTTATATTATTATGTGGCTGTATTAAAAGAATATAACTTTTTTTAAATATAATTATATTTTTGTTCGGCAAACAAGCTAAATTGTATGGTTTTCATGTATATTTTGTTAACAACTTAAAAACTGTTCATTTAATTGTTCTTATATTTCGGAACGATCGAATTTTATCCACAAAAGTTAATTAATTTAAGTTGAAAAGCAACATGTAGTTCTTTATATAAAATCGCAACTGTCTCGACAAGTTTGTAAAAACTTAGATGTTTGAATTAACGTGTCTTGTAATTATACTTTTGAGATAGTTTAGTTTATTGAGTTGAGATTAGAATAGGTACATACGCATATAATTTTTAACTTAATGTTCACCTGGAATTTCAAATAATAAACTACAAAGTGAAAAAAAAGTTAACCTTAAAAATATAATTTATTTATAAAATTACTCTCAGCAATAATATTATATAAACCAATATTTTAGACTATTTAAAGAACTTATAATAAGAGAACTCAAAATATATCATAAGATCGAGAAGTTAAGATCCCAAAACCGCAAACAAATATAATAGAACCCAGTTTTTTAAATGTAGTCAATAGATCTCACAAACTATGTGTTCTAAATAATTATCGATTGACATATTTTATACAATTATATTGTTATATATATTTTAGTTATAGTTGCTGTTACTATTAGTTACTACCAATATTATATTATTTCATATTAGTATCTAATATTTTTTTCTATGTATAATATAAACGTACAAAGTACAAAAAAACATATTCTATTGTAAAAATTAAAAATTTTATTGTTAATCTAAAGTTTCTTTTATTTTTTAATTATTCACTCATGTATACAACTTGTCAACAATAATAATATATTATAATAATGTCAATATTTATGTAATACTAATAATGACCTAGAAGTTGTCGATACAACATTGAGAATAATAATAAAATAACTATAGTATATTTTGCAATTGTATTCGTATCAATGTAATTTTATTTAAATATTAATTCATTTAAAATTTAAATGGATAATTATAAAGACAAAAGTATAATATTTTAAATAAATATTGAAGATTTTTAAAAACGTTTTAGGGAAAATAAATATTAAAAAAATCTAAAACTTAAAACCAAGCATGAGTGTGAAAGAAGTCAAAACTCTAAGAATCCGCGATGTATTTATATTTTCCATTATATTTTTTTATCCATGGAATTCGATATAAAGAATGATATTTCGTAATGTCTAAGTAACAAAACTTGGTATAGGCAGCTGTCAATCTGTGTTTACTAAATCTGTAAACATCATAATATATTTTATTGGTAAAGCACACTTTATAATATAATATACACAAATAGATAACGCAATAATGGTATGTTCAAAAACCAAAAAAGAAAAGTTACTTGTTAAAAAATGTAAATATACCTTCTAAACCAACATGACCATATTTTTTTTTGCAAAATAAATAAATATTTCAGTTAAACAGTATTTTTAGTCTCCAGAAATAATAAATTCAAAGTACCTAGATAATAAATAATATGACACTTCCCTCTTGAAGTATAGAAATATTTTAAGAAAATATTATAAATTAAACAGTTTGTATAACACAATATTATATTGCTTTTGATATGTGTATGAAAAAAAATCAATACACCAGTACTATAATATATGTATTATAACTATTCAGATCAATATTTTGTATTGTTTGTAGATAATTTATACGATTTACAGTTTAAAACTTTTTAAACGATAAATAAATATTAGTACCCCGCGTTTTTTAAATAGGAAAAGTATAATTGCAAAACAAAGTTGTATGATTTTATATCTTACCTTGTTGATGAATACATTTCTAATCTTTAAAATCTTAGTGAAATATTATTAATAATCATATTCAATATTGTACCCGTTATTGAAATAAATGCATCGGCAGGTCAAGAAAAAGGTATGAAAATAAATTATCATAAGAAGTTTTTAAATTGTTTCAATATTTTGTCAAATCATCCTTTTTTTATATATAACATTTGTGGTTTTTGTTGCTATAAAATTGACGTGTGTTACGAAGTTATATATTATTTTTACAAGTACTGTAAAGAAACACCTAAGGGCCGAATTTTCCAAACGTCATCGTGTTTTATAAAATATTATGTGGAGACTAGAGATACCAAAATAATAAAATGCCAGTTGATGAATATTCCCGAAGGCCACTATACAATATTGACTGAAATCATTGCATTGACATTTTTGTTTTTACGTTTTATACAAGTTTATAAGTATTTTAAAAATATGGTCGTATATTTAAACACTTTTTATGTTCGACACAAAATTAATGAATTATAAGCTTGAGTATTAAATATAAGAATAAAGTGAATACCTACTATGAAAAATAATAGAGAGATTTATTATCTCTGGAAATATTATCACAACATTTCTGATAGAATTCATAATATATTATGTGCTTTGTACGAGCATGTCAGAATATATTTGTGTTTTTTAACGTAGTTTTAATAGTTAGCAATTTTTTTTTATACTTTTAAAAATTTTAAAATTGGTGTATCGTAATTGAATATTGACTAAGTAGACAACTAATTATAAATGTTTAAAGTTTAGACAGTAACACGATGTATATAATGTATGCATGTTATAGTCGGTAGAGATAAATAACTTCTGCATCATATCATCCAACCTGTCTAAACTTTAAACGTTTACAATTAGTTATATCTGCACAGTATGGTAAACATTCAATTATAATAATTCATGTTTTTATAAAAATATTCAATTCTTATCCAAAACAATAATTATATTATAATATAATATAAATTATTGGTAATATAGGTATAATATACTTATATATATATATATATGGTATATATGTCTATTAAATTTGTAGTGTAGGTATTAAACTACTTCTAAAATATGTTTTTGGTGGTTTTCTGTTTTCTGTTCTTGTAAATTCATTAAAGATATAAATTATTATATTTATAGCTATATTATAAATTATACCACGAATGTTGTTGTAGATATCATTATAAGTATGTATGTATGTATGTGATTATCTATGTTGAGTACCTAGCGATGATGGAACAGTGTTTTTTTTTTTTATCCATCCACAACGTAGCAAGTATGTTCAATGGATCATTATATGCATTATATAGGGTCATCAAAATATTAAGTTACAAAAATAACGAGAGAGGATATTATTAAATTATTTTTATTCATCCCTATGTACTGTTTTCGTAGCGTACAAATTGAACAATCTTGTATGCATATCGTATGCGCTCATACAAATTCGAAAATAATTTGAATTGCTTGCATTTAAAGCACACAATACCAAGTCTTGTAAATTATTCGAATATAACTATATGGATACTTGTATTTAATTGCTTTTTGAAGTATTTTATATTATTTTAAATATAATTTTTTATAGGTATTTTTAATAAAATTTAAATACCATAAAGCCCGCTATATTAGCTGTTTTTCACAAAAATTTGATTATATCAATAAAAATATTACTGTTGTCGTTGAAACAAAGAGGGGCTCCTTATGAGCATTTAAAAAAAAAAAATGAAATTCTAACAATTTTTTAAATAGTTCTATAATAATAGGTAATACAACTTTTTATTTATTGTTTTTTTTTTTTTTTATTATATAAATAATAATTGAAAAATATGTGAACGAAATATCTAATCATATTTTTACTTCTAAATCGTCAAACATATTATAGTGTTTGTGAAATCGTTTAAATATACGTCAAGAAGTAACATACTGGGCACTGGTTATACTGACAGGCATAATATAGTTTACAATAATTTTTAAAAAAAAACCTATATTTATATTCAAATATTTTGTGAGTATTAGTAAAATACATTTTTATACAAGTATTTTAAAAGTATTTTTTACAAGACTGACAATAAATATTATGCAAATATCTACTTAACGACTGTTGATATATGATTATAGTTAAAATAAAAAAAATGCATTTATTTTCTTATAAAATTACACTATAGCAGCTACACTTCTAGTATTATCTTTATATGAATATTTGGACTTTAGACGTTACTTAATTTGTTCTACAAATTGTCATAAAACGGAAATTGTAAAATAGTAATTATAATTTATAAGATGCAATAGTTTAAACTACACTTTATACACTGAAACGCAAAACTATCATAAAATCGATATAAATGTTCAGTAAAATATTATTAAATATTAGCATATGAAATCATTTGTTAGTTGTCATTTAACTGCAGATGCAAAATGTTATGTATGAAGTAATAATCATTATTTTGTTACTTTAATTATTGTTCTTATTATTATATGTCTGTGTAATTTACCAAAATAAAAAAATGATTACAACTTCACATTTATGCGGATAAATGTAAAATATTAAAATTAACAATAAGTGTGTAAATATTAATAAATTGTTAAAATAAATAAAAAATAAAATATTTTAGATGGAGTTACATTTGAAATAGGTACAAAAAATACTTCAACAATTAAAATTATTTCAAATAAGAGTTGAAAATTTAACCTATTAATTTATCAACTGCTTCAACCTTAAATTCTAAACAAAACGATAAATGTATTAGTTTTGCAATGATGTGTGGCTTTTTTTCTTAATTATCGGGAATTACTAAAAAAAAAAAAAAAATATGAAAAAACTGGAATATTTACAAAGTACAAGTTTATGACAAAATACAATTTGTTATAATTCAAGTAAATAACCATACATAATATGTACTTGACATTTATAATAAATATTTAAATTATCATTTTCTAAACACGGTATAATTTTTTAAAATATTTTGGTTCATTCTAAGTTATAGGTGTATAGATAATTGAAAATGTCCAATACTTTGAGTACCTATTATTTTATTTAATTATTACATACATTTCGATAAAATTATATAAACACGGTAAAATACTTGAATATTTAATACTAGGTTCCTCATAATTTTTTCTTCCTAGAATTAAAAAAAAAAGTTCAATCTAAGTCCACATTAATTTTTAATTCACATTTTAAATCCAAACTTAGACGACATTAGAATTCCAAACCTATAATAAAGAATGATAATCAAGCTATTTTTGTTGTTTTAATATTATTTAAAAACTTTTATTGTATGAAATTAAATCATTCTTATTTTCCCGAAATTGTCATTTTATACTTATATATTCAATAAAATTCTCAAAATATTCAGACATAGTTTATGATATGTATAAGTATTTGACATTTGTAATTTATTTGAGTTTTTTCTATCCTAATGATGCCTATGTTTTTACTGCAGTTATATAATATAATATTATGATATTAGTATCTAGATTGTTACTATTAAGTTTTACTATCATCGTGTGACCCAGCATATGACAGCAATGAAACATTAAATCTAATGACGTAAACATATTTCCACAAAACAAACAGAAATGTTTTTAAAAGTGATTTTAAAGTAAAAACAATTTTTATAAAAAATACTTATAAAGAAAAATATTTTTCAGACAATTCAATCGGTGTTTTATATTGTTTTAAATTATACTGTTTGTTATAAAAGAAAAAAACAACTTCTTTTAATTGTTTTAATAACCTAAATGTTTTTAAATAACTACTTATTAATTAAAAATTGCTGATGTGTTTGTCTCTTCTAAATATTGTTCATTATAAATTTTATAATAAGCGGTCTTATACTCTAAACCTATTTTTAAACACTGTTTGGTTTGTTTTGCGTGGACGTATTTTCACCGCCGAAACGTCCTTTTTACAAGTGACGGTGAGATCGGTTACAAAATATATTATTATCTACATTTTCAACTTATATATAATATACTATTTAACTATATAGTGACTATACACTGCTATACATTATAGTTGTTGTACCTATCAGTTTCAAATTGGTATATTTTCGCTTTGTAATGTGTATGTATTATAAATTATATTAATATGTATTTTATAACTAGAGCTTGGATTTATATGCATTTGCATGTTTTTTTTAACAGTGCAAAAAGTAGCTAGATAAGCTGCAAGTTTGAATTATAGTCAATAAATACGGAATACAAAATTTTATTTTAGATACATATTTTGTAATTTTTTGATGTGTACTGCATATTTCTGTATTTTACGAATACCTAAATGTTTCATACCTATTTGTTTTATTATTAAACACAAAATTAATTTATTTTTTTAAATATTTTGTGTATTGCTTTTCAGATTCAAAAATACTAAAATTAATTAAAACTAATGTTAAAAATAAAATAAATATTAAATAATTTTTTTTGCATATTTATTATTTTAAAAGGTATATTTCTGAAAAATAAGTGCAAAAATGTATATGTTATAGTGTGTATTTGTTAGGTTTAGATCATAAGAATTCGGGCCTTAGTTTTATCATATTATTATAATGAAATAAATACATTTTTTTAAGAATACCAATAACAAAAATATTTTATTTTTAACCACATTTATATATTTTGTCTCTATATTCTACTACACAAATTATTCGATTAACAATCAAATTAAACTTTTTTAATCTGATAGATATCATATATCAATAAAATATTTATTATGGTATATATTATTCAAAAAAAATATATATGGCCATACTTAAATACATAATATTATAATAACTGAATAATTTTGAATTTTATAAGGTTTAATTGTTAATTGCATTGAAAAACGATAAATTTACAAATGCAACAGTAAATAAGTTTGTTATCTAAAATGTTGAAATGCACATTCATTTGGTAATGGATACTCATAAATTTACGTGGATATAGAATAAACTTTTTTTTGCGAACATAAATGTTTTCGTACTTGTGATTGAATTTCCGTGAGTTTAATAATACGTCGGTAAACGTGGTTTTATTTATTTTTATTTTTAGGTCGTAAATTTGCCATTTTGTAAATAACACATACATAGAATTTGTTTCCCTGGTTGATATAAATCTATGTTGCTTTTATACCCACTTACAGAGCGAGCGTACAATCACGGGGAAAAAATCAGATAACCTCAAAATGCATTATCCGTATTAGGGACGTGCAAAAGTCTATATTATACAGTTGCAGCGTAACGATTGCATTGGTAAACGATTACATCAAAGCAAAATATTTCATATTTTAATGTAATGTATATAATAATATGTATAAAACAATGAGATTTTCATTTTAAGAAAAAAAAAAGTACCTACGTACGAACAATGCAGACACAATAAAAAAAAAAAAGTACTATCACACAGTTCTTTTTCACCGGGTCTCAATATTATAGTTGAACGAAGACGAGTAGAACCTTGTCCGCCGACAGACGTAGGTATTATTCGGTCCACGAGCAATATTTTCTTTTTTACGGCCATGAAAAGTGGAATAGTGCGATTTTTCACGTATACGTGGTGAGAGTACGAAAAACTGGCCAAACCCACCGAACACAAGTATGTCCACGAAATAGGAGAGAAGTTCAAACTGTCGGGAAAACAAAGTATGACCTAGTTGTTTACTCTTATCCGGAGTAACGTGAGCGAAATAATTATTTGATCCGAGTTCTCGGCCATTTCGATGTGTTTCGATGTTTTTTTTTTTCATCGCTTCGGCAACAGAAAATAATAATAATAATGATAAAACACACCTACGGCCATTGTCTCTCGTGTTTAACGCGGTTTGTATAATATATATTTAAGAGCTGAGCCATCGATTATAATTTACCTGGTATAAACGTACTATATTATATCATTATTATGTCATTGTATCACGGCCGCAGAACATTAAGGAAAATGACAGTCACTAATTTAGCAAATGGATGATTTTTTTTCCATTCTGTCGTCCACTACGATGAGGGTATGAAACACTTACGAAATTGTAAATTGTAAAACCTCCATCTGACATGGCAATACAGCTATGCACCAGAATATGATTAGGTACAACAACTGCGTACTATTTTAATCACGAGATTACGATATTTTACGGCGCTATTGATCGAAACCGATTTTGTCTTTAATCTCGGTGCTCGGGTATACGAATTATATAAATTATAATATGATTATATTATAATTATACAAATTGACTTTTTTTTTTTTGTAAAATTCTATGATTTTCTTGTTTCTTTTAAAAATAAACATTTTTTGATTTTCTGATTGCATTTTAAATTCTTTATAATATGTTCGCATAGGATTTTCTAGAATAAATACATTGATTAAAGATTATCTAGTTGATATTTTAATAAACTATGCGTACAATGTTTGAACGTTTTTAAGACAAGTTAAAATATTTTAATGTAACTTGAATTATTTTACAAAGCTCAAAAATAATATAAATACATTTTAAACTATGTACAATTTTATTTAATCGACACTCGCATGCCCTCCTCGTTATTCTAGTTAGTGTTAAGTTACATAATTTGTAAAAATAAAAAAATAATAATATATGTACCATATCATAATTTTAGCTGTGGACTTTGCTCATAGGTTTATATTTCTGGGGGCACCATTGTATGAATTGTTAAATAAAATATATCGTTTTTATTAGGATATTTAAAAAAAAAACTGTCATTCGTTTTAAAAACACAATATATTGCTAATATCTAAGACAATAAAATCATAAAATATAAAAAAAAAGGAGGGTGAATCATTTTTTTCCAATAAAAATAAAACAGTACACCAGAAAGTTACCGATTTATAATGATTAAACGTCCATAACACATACCACACCATTGGCGGAGGAGACAAAAGAGAATTGATGCAAAGTGAATACTGTAAAAACGTTGAAGTAGTGAGACCTTACATAGTTGCCAGAAACGATTTCAAGTAGAATTTTTTATGACATATAAATATTTTTATGTCATTAAAGCAATATTTAAATTTACCCTTATTCTATTTATTACGCGTATCACAACAAACTTGTTTATTGACCTATTTGTTATGGATTGTTCAGTTATTATAAATTTACGCATCATATTACATTATACAGTAGACGTCGCTTATAAGACTTATATTGGGACCAACACAAAGCGATAGTCGTATAACCGATTGAATCTTATAGACGAAATGGGGAAAAACGAACAAAAATTTTAATTAATTATTAACTTTATTTTACTACCTTCTTTTCCTATTATATATTAGTTATTATTGGATATTATTAAATAATTATAAATATATAGTACATATATACATATCATTAATTACATACATATACACAGTAAATGACATGAAACCAGTAATAGGTAATAACTAACACAAAGTTTATTTTCTACGATTTTTTTATGAGATTTGAGTCTTATAAATGATTTTTTTTAATGAATTTGAATACGTCCGGACCATTTAAAGTGATTTTGAGTCTAATAAGCGACTGAAATTCATACTCACGAGTCTTTAATCGGCGTCTACTGTATATTGCATTTACAAATAATAGATAATAATAGTATTATATTATACATTGTCATTCATCAAAGCGTCATTCAAAAAGTCGGCATTTTTTTTTATTATAATTACTATCGAATAGTCTTCAATTAGGAGGTACCACCTACCTACCTCGCATTAAAGGAAAAAATCTTTCGTCTACTATAATTTGCGATACGATCGAGTTTTTGCTCGTCAATCCCGTTGACAATTATTATTATACAGACGTTATATAATGGCTCTTTTTACGTCCGTAATAACTATACTACTCGATAATGTCCGTAGGTATTTCGCCGGTCTTAACGAGGGTCCCGTACCGAAATCAGATTTCATCGACTCCGAGGCGGCGGCGGGTCGTCCGTCAAGGCGAATGGATCGGAGCGAACGACGCGACGGCGGCGGCGAGAAATGCAAATAAAAATAATCATACCGTAGACGCGGTTTTGCGTGCATTAGGCTAGTTAGAAAATTACTTAAATAACCCGATGTCGGAGCACAGTGAAATTAAAAGAACTGATATTAACATATTATATACCGTTAGCGTTGGATACCACCGTATTTAATTCGGGCTAAAATACCTTAAAACGCAATGAGCTTTAACGTGTTATTAGTATTTTACCGGTGTAACCAACGCAGATAACCCGAACTCACCCCTCCGTGACTTGTGTGTATTTATAAACAATATTCACAAAGCTCGCAAAGGGAGGGCACGATTTGTGGGTAACCTTTTCCTCGCGTATAATGTTTGAATGGTTAATGTCTTTTTTTAATTTTTTTTTTTTTTTCAATATAATATCATTAACTTTTTGTCGTATAGCAGCGATTTGTGGTCAAATAAATTAAAATAGTCGGTGATGAAATTAAAAATTAGTCGTGACACATGAATCCATTTTTAAAATAATTGAGAATTTACACTGAGATCAAAAAATCCGTACCGAAGTATCCGCATGTTTTTTTATAAACTGTTGTTCACATTCTATAGTGTATATAGGTTAGTAAAACAACGAATCAAGGTCCCCGGTGTCAACTATTTATTAAGGAGTAAATTATTAGCAACCTTATTCACATATTGTTTTGGTATCGCACGATCTTGTGAATGTGTTTGATTATAAATGGTTATTAGTGTGGGAAAACTCTCTACTACTCGTATATGAACGACGCGAACACACTCGCAGGTACATGTACAGAACTAACAAATAACGAATTATTAATTGTCTATTTCGACAGACGTAAATGACTTCACGGGAATATGGATAACTCATTGTCAACTGAATATTTTCAGATAATTTTTTTTTTTATTTGATAAACAACAATATTCTACAGTCTACATTGAACTCAGATTTTTTTATTTTATTTTAAATAATGATATCAAATAATTTGTAAATAAAAGCATAAAATTTGTTTTTTTTTTTTTTTGTTAGACTTATTTAAAAATTTGAGATTAAAATATTATAAAACTAAGACCGATGTGGCTGTAGATTATTTCCCTCTATTAGTTAAAAAAAAAAATCAAATTTGATTTATTCTACAATCGAGATCATTATTCCCATAAAGTTTGTTTTTGAAGACAAAATGGCATTAGCACCAGACGTCCTAATTATGACTTAACACGGTGGTTTTCCACCTTTTTTAAATGGCATACTTATTATATCGTTTACCAAATGCTCATAGCACGCCATATCTCATCATCATATAACAAAATATGAATTTATCACCTACTGCCGTTATGCTATTATTAATATTATACACGTCTAAAACTATTAATATAATATTCAATAGACGATTGGATTGTGCAACTGTTATCATGTACGTTTTTTTGGAATCAGTATATAAATGATTTTGGTTTTAGGTTTTTTAAATAATTTTAAGTAGATCAAAATTATTATTTTTGTGACCTTTTAAAAAAACATTGTTAGTAATTTTTGTTTTAAGAGCTGGATTTTTTGGACCTTTTATAAAAGTTGTTGGAAGTGAAAACGCAAATATTCCAATTAAAATGGAAATACAGTTCTAGGATTAAAATTACTTTAAAAAAATCTTTTGAACTTGGCTATAATTTTCTAACAAGCTTTCGACATTGTTTAACAAAGCTAAATGCATATTGTTGGGTAAGTATGACTAGTGTAAGTCTTATACATTGGACATTAAACTGTAGGTAATGTCCGCCACGTGGTTTGCACAACAAATTTTAAAGCTTTTTGGACCTTTATTATCAAACTCCAACAATGTCCATCAAGTCCTTTAAGTAAGATTTGTTGCAACGTTTATGGAAAGTTGTGCTAAGTTCTTGTAGTGCTTCTTGTACCACAATCTAAAATGTGTTAAACTGTCGTCTAAAATCATTATTGTAATTATAATTTATAATTGACTATTATTAACCGTTATGTTGAGGTAAAATATTATTTTAATAATTTAATCATAGCGTATTTTTTTTGGTTTTTTAAAAAATAAATTTCGCTTAAATCGAATTAACTAGTCAACCTCTTTTTAACCAAAAATTAAATTCCTCAGGAACATCATAATATCATTAAATCATTCAAAACTTTTTATTATACTACAATAACGAGATAACCCACTACTAATTCTAATTACTTTTTACATTGCCTTTGTACTTTAATAATATTATTTTGCAGGTAATATAATAAATAATAACCGAAATCTGAACGAATCATTTTCAGTGATACCTTTGTACAATGATAATTATAATAAAAATGGTATTATTCCATGTGTGTACATAAAACCTGATACAAGCATATTATAAATAATATAGTAGCACTTGTTTGTATCATAATTTTCATTAAAAGACAATTATAACTATTTCAGCTATTTTACATTTTCTGATATATAAACAAATTTAATAAACTAACACAAAAAAAAATATAAGTGCAGGTATATATTGATTTTATAATAATGTATGTTTGTTTTTTTTCTGTCTGTCTTTACTTTCTGGGGCACTAAAAATGCTTAGACTTTCATTTTAACGTCTTTTTTGTTAAAAAATGAATCTGGCAGTTACTTGTGTGAGTTAAATGTATAAAATTTGCAGTTATTTTCAAAAATGCAAGAAACCATTATCCTTATATTATGATAATATTTTCAAAAAATGTTGACTGTTTTTGAGCTATTTATTATAGGCATGATAATTTTTATTTTTTATTAAGTTAGAATTTTAAAAAAATCACGAAAATTTGCAATTTTTTTTATTTAGAATTTTATATGAATTTTTTTCTTATATCTAGTATTTGGACATTTAATATAAATTCCTTATAAGTTTTTCTAATTTCATAAAAAAAACGATTTCTCATCTAACAATTTTCTTATTTTGTAGTGATTCTAAAACGAAAATTCGTTGGTATATAAAATTTTTGCCATATGTTTATTTTATAATTTTCTTTATATGGTAAAATTATTAAATAATTTGACGCTTTTTGAACTATTTATAGACATTTTCAATTTTTTTTCTATAAATATTGATTAAATATTTTCTTCTAAGTAAAAAAGCTTGAAAATATAATACAAGGTTCCTCATAAGTTTTTATAATAGCAGTTAAAAAATATTCAAGATAAGACTTTTTCTATAAGCATTTATAATTCCAACTTTAACAAAATTCATCAAAATTACAAAAATTTGCAAATTATTTTGTAGTTGAACATTATAAAATGTTTATTTTTTATAGCTAAGAATTGAAAATTTAAAGAAAAGTTTCTTATAAATGGTTCATACGGTAACCGAAAAATCAAAATAAAATATATTATTAATAAAGTTTTTTTTTTTTTTTTTATGGATATATTAAAATAAAATTTGAACAAAATGGAATAGCTATTTAAACGAAGAATAACAATTTTAATATTTATTTGTAATCTAAAAATATTATTATTATTATATAATACTTGACACATTTGATGTATCTATATTACAATATTTTATACACACAAGACGTTTCCAATGCAATTTTTGGACAAAAATCAATTCAACTCACAACGTAATTCTAATATTTAATTGTAAAATATAATATTACATAAATAGCAAAAATATCATAAAATTTACTCGGTAATATAGGCTGACGGACAGTCTTCGTTCAGAATTTCTTTTCGTGTATAACGTTTTTATATCGTTGAATTCAATGCGATCATTATTATAGTGATCTAAACAAGACATAATAATATGTACAGTGGAACGGTACTCACTTGCCTGCCTTTTTAAAAATAAATATGTATATGAATATTGTCCGTCGAATACAACATGCGACGCAGAAATAAGTGAATAACGACAGCCAAACTGTTTAAAAGCACATCGAAGATAATATTATGGTGAATTCTGATTGAAATACAACCGCCGTCGGAAAAAAAAAGGAAAAACAATAAGGAAATCGGGAAACGCGAGCGCGTATTGTAACTGTGCAGCTGAAAAACGTATACATATATGACTGGTACAGCGACTATGAACATCCTCCACTCCATATCATTATTGTTACAGGGTTTTCCGGCTTCTTTGGCGGCCACATGCATCTCTGGGGTGGTTTGGTTTTGCCGGAGTGCGTAATAATTAAACGCTCGGTGTGGTGCGCCACGTTGAATATCAATCGACCTGCAGCCGATCGTAAATAATCCGAAAACCTCAAGAATTTTTTTTGGTACCCGGTGGGCGGGGATGCTTTTATTTTGCGTTCCACCCCCACCCTCTGAGTACAACGCCATTCGTATAACCCGCTCTCTCCCACAACACACGCCGCTTAACCTCTCCCCCGACCACCGACCTCTGCCAGAGCTTAACAATCATTCCCCTCTCGTACCTATCTTACACGACACACACACACACACACACGCGCGCGCGTATTCCGTGTATACGATATATAGTTTTTCGGAAAAACAGTTACACACGTACACACACACGCACACGCACACATGTCTCTCACGCCTTTGGAGTAAATTACAGCCGTTATAAACTTGCCAGCGCAACAAACGATCTCGTCGATCGTCTCGCAGCGCGAGTTATTATCATTGCTTCCGAGAGAAACTTCTTCTCCCCTCTGCCCGCCGCACACACGACCAACCAATTGAAGAGTCAGCGGAGTATGCAAGAGGTCATAAGTCCTGTTGCGTTTTACCGATGCCGATCTGAAACGATATTTGTAGGTTTTTGTACGTCACGTCTGGCTCCGACGGACGGATATTTTAATTATAGCTAGGTTAGGTACCTACCTGTCTACCACCTACGTACACGATATACAGGAGCTGCTGATAACGCGTACATTCTCGATAAACAAACAGAGATATTCAAAATGTATGTTAAGGCCAAATTATCGATTTATAATACAGAAAAATGTATGATGCGAAACATTTTTTGATTTAGAAACATCTAAAACGATTTGTACATTTTATAATTGTTTACTATATTTTAAAGGAGTCTTGGGTGGTCAACTTTAGAAATTTATTAAATCTTTAAATATTTCTCGAGCATTAATTAATATAGTTAAAACACTAAAATATATTAAATAAATGTCTATATATTATGAATGCAAAAAAAGGATAGGTTCCCATTTGAGTTTCTTAAGTTGACCCCCTAAAATATTGTAAAAAATTTTAAAATGTACAAATCATTTTAGATATTTCTAAATCAAGAAACTTTCGTATTAAACATTTTTCTGTATTTTGAATATTTATGTGATAAAATGGATGTAACATAAATTTAGAATCACTCTGTATATGCACATATATTGTAGCTATGTAGTATTGTAGTCATATCGGTCAGAAGTAGCCCTCGTAAAAGTTGAAAGAAAAAAATTATTATTATTAGCACCATGAATGTACGTGACAGAGGATTTTATTCGGACAATACGGAAAACGGTTTAAATCGCACAGAAAGCGTTAAATTCATTAGAACTTTACTGCAATAGTAATCTGGTATTTGTAATCACATGCAAATAATTCGAATACAATAACATATTTATCATGCATATTTCAGAAATAACATAATATATAATATGATTTAAATGCTTAAATGATTGAATTGATTAAAATAATAAAAGTAAATAATTAACTTATATTATATTATATACTATATAACTATCATTGTATTTTTCATAGTTTGTTAACATATTTTTTTTAACTACGAACAGATAATTAACTAATAGTTGATATTAATATATAACAGGATATGTCTTATTAGGTAAACTTGCTATTTAATAATTCATATTTTGTTTCAGAATATAATAAATAAATAAATAAAAATTCAAATGAAAACAAAACTAAAAATTAATAAGAAAAATTTACTGTGTAGATAATTGTTTACTCGTTACAGATATTTAGGTCACTGAACAATTATTATATTCAAAGTCAGCAATGACAACAATTAGTGAAGGAAAAGAAAATATATTTTAAAACTTATTTTTTAAATTAGCAATGGAAATATTGTATACTGTACCTATTAAATACTAAATTGTACGTAAACATAATTTAAAAATTAAAATATATAAATTATGTAATAAGTATCTCAGAATTTTTCTTAAAATTTATTTATGGTGATAAAAAAAAAAAAAAAACTATAACTACGTAACAAATTATGTTAACATAATTCATAAGAAGAATATTATTTAAAATATTGTCACTGATAATTATATTATTATATTAAAAACGTTTATAGTTTATATAATTTTCCCGTTTAACTTAAACAATTATGTTTATTTTATTTTCATAAAAATCTGTACACAAACTTTAAAATTAAGCGATTCTATTTAATCATTTTGCTAGATATAGACATATAGTTATAGAGTTTTATTTATTTTTTACGACTAAACGAAGTGGTTTTATAGACAATTTTATGAAACATAAATTTTAATAGGCAAATTGTATAAAATGTTTCCATTTGGTATAAAAAAAGAATACAAGAAACTTCTAGTGTTTCTGGTGTTATCTAAAGAAACAAAATAAATTACTAATTTTATATAATCAAACTTATTGATTATGTGTATATCGAATAAAATAATATTATAATAATTTGCTTCTAAATTGGATTATCTATTTCTGAAGATTAATTTAATACACTGCTGAAGTATCTATTACAAATCTATAAAGTCATACAAAATAATTATGTTAATTATTATTACTTAAACATTTACACTTTATATTAGGTCATTTTTTTATAAATAAGTATTAATTTCTATTATTGTTTAATGTTTAAAAGCATTATATTTCACATTTTACGACTCTACTCACAAAAAACACGTGCATATATATATATTATAAAAACATAATAAAATTAATTTAGTTGAAAATCAGTAATAACCATTAGGAACGATAACTTCATTATTTGTAATAATAATGCCACATCACGTAATTCGTAAAAAAATAATATATGTCATACCTATCTTAATTATGGTATACGTAAATAATTAAAATCAATGGCGAACCTAAAATTACGCAAATTAAATATAATATAATTAAATTAGTTTATCGGAAGGCTTCAATAAAGCTCCACGAGAATTGTAATAAAACCAGTTCATATATTTTTTACTAATACAAAAACTCTAAAAAATACTAATTATTTTTAAAAAAAGTTTAGTTTTTGATTTTCCATGAAGAGGCTAAGAATTTACCATTTAAGTATGAAAAAATTAATAAGCTTATAATAAATATACTAAATAATTTTCAAAACAATTTTTAAGAATTCGTTTGCTTAAGGTAGTGATTTAGCTTCAATAGGTATTAGCATTTAGCACCAGATATTTAGCACGGATGATAAATTAAGAGTTCCAATATAATAGACGATTATAATATTGGTCCTTGTCTTTTCAATAACTTTATAAATTTCAAGTTTAGTTATCGAACGATTATTTTGATTGTCTATAAAACTTTTCAATGCAAATTAATTTGAATGCTCACGCACAACTACGCCCACTGTCTTTTACTTTTCCCTGTACCAATTCATTTAACTAAATTATACCAAATACATTGCCTATTAACGTCTTAATAAGTTCTTAGTTTTCTAATTATAGTTTGGCACTTCAGTATTATGTAATTTAATGTTTATATTTAATAAAAACTATAGTTTAAGTATGACTTCTTATTATATTGCTACATTTAGTGTAATAAAACAATAAAAATCATTCTAAAACAAAATCATAAAAGTTTCAAAATTCACAAGTTATTTGTACTTAAAACTGCTAGAGCATCTAATGACAAAAAAAATTATAAATTTAAATATAAAATAATAATATGAATTTCACATGAGAACATTTTTAATTGTATTATATTTATAAAATGATTTTAATATTACATATTGTGTAAATATTAAAAAATTTTAAAGCAGTTTTCTATTTTTCTATTTTACTCTAATATAATCGAAAACCTTAAATTAACTTTTGAGGTTCCGTCTAAATTATATTAATTAGAAAATCAGTTTAAGTTTAAGTGAAGCATTTTATTTTATTCAAACGTTATGAAAACAATCTAATTTAAATGTATGAATTGAAAAGCAAAAAGTTAGGTAAAATCCAATAACCTGTTTTACTTTAAAACTTCAAATACCTTAGGGTCGTGATATAATTTGACATTTGACACGTTTTATACTTCATCCAAAAGTTTGGGAGAGTTAAATAGAAGTTAAAATACAATTTCATCGGTATCGTTATCGTATAAAATAATTTCTTTAACTCATTGAGTATAAAGCAATCTTTTTGTGATGTAAAATAAATGATTGAAAAAATAACTCATTTTTAAGATTTGTAAGCGTTTAATATAAATATTAAAAATAAATCTAACTTACCAAATTATAACATACATTTTTTTACAACATTAATGAAATGATTAATATAATATTTCTATTTTAATTTACTATGAAGACCTAAACACTTTTATAATCTGCTCTTAAAATATACAGTTATTATAAATACTATTATACGTTTTTTATGTAAAAATATTATGTATTATCACGTGGATTAATAAGTTCCAAGGTATTATTAAATATACCTATTTTGATATATTGATGTTTAATTTTAATGAGCTGTTATCAAATCAGACGTTAAAATTATTTATAATAATAATAGCATTAGCGTATAAAGAAATTTTACAAGATATTAGTATTAAAAAAAAAAAACACTGCCATTAGCGTAATTAATAATTTGTTTGGGTTAACATCCAACCAAGTTAAACAAACCATTAATGGAAATAATGAATACTATCATATGATCAAGAACCTTTTTTGAGGAACATCATGCATAATTTGATTACTATTATTATTTATTTTAACCAATTGTGTATTATTAGATAAATATGTTATTAAACTATAAATTTTATCTTAAAGATCCAAGTCTCACATAAGATAATTTTTGTAATATTCTACGTTTAAAACATTTCTTAAATATTTTGGAAATAGATAAAGATTGGACAACTGGTCTCTGATTCGAATATATAGGAAGATTATTTAATTTATATAACGAAAAATAAAACATTTTATAAAACTAAAGGCAAATACTCCAAGCGAGACTTGTTAAAATTATGTGATAAGTGGTAACGTAGATTATATAAAAATATCATCTTTAAAGTATTTTGAAATACCTTGAAAGTTATTCAATCTTTGTTTAAACGGTTTATCCTTAAATATTGTAATATGACAACTTAATTTCTAATCTATTGGTTGGACTGATAAAAAATGGTTTTCATTATGTCACATTTATTATTTAAAAATTCCAATTTTTTTCATCAAAATCATTAGATCTACTTTTTACATTAACGCCGACCTTTACAAAATAAAATATACATTTATTAAATACATCACAAATGCCTTTTTCATTTTCAATCAAATTATCTTTATCATATTTTATTTCATTTATGACATATTTATTAATTGTTTTTGCCTATAGCTTAATTTTTAATTTTCCATATAGATTTTTTTTCATTATCTACTGCGATTAGTTTTTTTCTGATAATGTAATATTTTTACTTTTTTGATAAACATATTTTATAAGTTTCTAAAACGATTGCATTTTGTTTTAAATTATCTGATAAACAATCTTTTAAGTAATTCACTGTATAAGAGATTTGTTTTATTTATAGAAACAATTCAACCCTGAGTTATTCATTCTTTGACCTTCTTCATATTATTATTTCCAAAAAGCCTAATAACTTTGTAAGTTGACGTGGTAATGAATTGATATACCTATTTTGTTTGTAAAAGTACCAAACATTTTATTAATATCTATATTCCCTGATACAGTATTCCAATTTCTAGTATTAACGAGTATATTATTTTAAGTTACATATGTTAATTTTATAATCTCAGATAATTATATTTAATAATATGCTACTACCTACAACTATATTTTTATAAAAATATCTATAAAAAAATAATACAAAGCAATATCCAAAGACCTTCAGTACTCGTAGACTATTGAGCTTATTATTTTCTAACTTCGTGTGCCGTGAGCCGTGATCAGTGGCGTAGTTATGGAGAAGGGATGAAAAGGTGATGGGTGAAAGAGGAGAGGGAAAAGGGGGAAGAGATATAACCCAACCCATGACCTTTTTTATTTTTTTTTTTTTAATATTTAGCATCTCGAGAAAACGTATGTTCAGAAGAGTATTTGAAAACAGTATTTAAATACTGTATATATTCTATGATATTGAAAAAAAATACGCTGTAGTAGGTACTCGGCAGTACAACTACTGATCTCAACACCGAGTAATGTCAATAATTGCAATAATTAAATCAATGCTGATATATTAATCTAATAACGTTCATTATTGTTTGGACTTCAGCTTCGGAATTTCGATTTTCACTTTTCACGGAATTGTTGTAAATTACTGGGATAGTACAACTCAAGCACTAATTTTAATCAAATTTCAGTATATTAATATTAAATATTTAATTATAGTCACTAATATTTAACTATTACTATATTAATATTTTACTCATTTTATAATAGTCAATTTCTTTACCCATTCAACAGTAATTATCTATTCCCACTTTAAAGTGTATGATATTTAATTTTCACAGTTGCGTGTCAAATTGTAAATTATAAAATATGCAAATATTTCCACGTTATTAATTCAAATAAACTTGTATTTATTTTTCCCTGAAAACAATAGGTATTCTTCTGGTTTTAATCACTTTTTGTTTTACATTAATCTTTGAATCCTTTAACCAGATATCAGCAATAATATTTTATTAAATTTCATATTTTCAACACAACATAAGTCTTTCTTTATACCAGAAGAGGTAAAATCAGCAAAAAATATACATGTATTATTATCTAATAAATAAAGATTACAAAGATTTCAGAATAACTTTTTTGGC
Source organism: Pentalonia nigronervosa (assembly GCA_014851325.1). Taxonomy (NCBI): domain Eukaryota; kingdom Metazoa; phylum Arthropoda; class Insecta; order Hemiptera; family Aphididae; genus Pentalonia; species Pentalonia nigronervosa. The sequence goes on along the minus strand of JACXSJ010000968.1, from coordinate 608 downwards.
GATAACTTATACGATGTTCATACAATTGTCAATTAGTTTAGATACCTACTCCTTTAATTTCAACGCAGTTTCCTATATTACGAATATATTGCTCACGACATCAAAAATTTTTGTCTTAATTTATTAATTTCTTCATCAAGTATTTTATTTTAATAAGGTCATTATTTGTCTTAACATTACTATTTGTTGTTTAATTTACGTTTTCAATAACTATATTCTTCCAAAGTAAAAAGAAATTAAATAAGTGAATAATACTAGTAAAAATAATATTAAAATACGTATACATTTAATAAAAAAATGATGTGTGTATTTATATAAGATTTAAAATATTTTGTTCTTATTGAAAATGTATAAATAGTACGAGTAAATTAATATTTAATTTAATACAGTAGAACTTCGATTAACCGTTACTCGATTAACCGTCACTCTCTGTTATCCGTCATCGGTCATCGCCGAAAAAAAAAATAATTAAGCGATTAGACGATTGTGATAAACTCGTCGTGGTGCCCAACACAGTAACTATAAAGTGTATAAAAATAGTTTGTAATATGTACATATCCAATATAAGCGATAAACGTGATAAACGAACTATAAATTTATGTGTGTAT
>JACXSJ010000967.1:122658-137178 GCA_014851325.1 Pentalonia nigronervosa | reverse complement strand
GTGGATTAAAAGAAACTTTCAAAGTACGAGAACAAGGTAAGTTTAAAAGGCATTTTTGATGACTCGTTGAAACCTTAAGGCTTAAAAAGAGATGTTCTAGAAGAGAAGGATAAAAATCATTAAAAAAAAAAAAGAAAATTTTAAATATAAAATATATTTTCAATGTTTAGATATTTATATTGTATTGTAAAATTGTAATTAATAATATCTAATAAATATAATATTGATATATTTTAGTTATGTAATCACTAATCACTATCTATGTCTCGAAGTGTTTGCAGTTAAAAGTATTTTTACGCAATTAATGCATACAACTGGGATTATGTAGTAAAAAAAATTAAAAAAAAACAGGTAGGTACCACCTTGTCACAATTTTCAGACGCCATGAATTAATTTTACAGTGAGGTTTTAACGTTTATTAATAATACATAAAATAGAAACCAATTTCATTATACAACGTTTATTTTTGGTAATCAGAACAATATTCACAGTATCTGTTTTATTTTTTATACAAAATTTTCAATATGTAACATTAATTAGATTAATTTCTTTATGGCAGTGATCGTAACAAAACAACTGCTTAGCATTAAGCACAGCACAACATCCATCTAAAAAATTTTTTTGTGCAAGACCAAAATGATCGGTGTCTGCGTACCTTTTTCACGGTAACCACCTAGCTCATTTTAGTAGGTACCTCAGAACATAAGATAAAAAGCACAAGGGGTGAACTCTTCCATCGCCCTCTAAAATTCCAATTGCTAAAAATATAATATATATCAATACAAATGTTTAAACAAATATAAATATTTAGCAAGCTCCACTCTCTTTTTAAAATTATAGATAGTCAAATAATTTACTAATATCTATTACTATTACTTTAAATTAGTTGTAGATACTTTTTTTTGTGGTAATTTCGTCAATTAATTTCCCTGTTTGTTTAGAGTAATTTTTAAAAGTTAGAAATTCATTTAAGTAATAATATAGTTCTTTGGCTTTACAAATAATTTTAGTAAGAAAGTTTTTGTAGGTAGTAAATTTATTTTTTAAGGTACAGTTGAAAGGTTGTTTTTTTTAATCGTTTAGATAATTTTTCTTTGTTATTTATTGAAATTACAATACCTATAATATTTAGTTACAAATATCTATTATATTTTGGTATAACAATACCTAAAAGTTATATATAATATTGTATGAAATGTAAATGTTTCAAATGTTGAGTTTTTATGGTAAAAATAATTTAAACAGGGTATAAAATTAATTTCTTCATGATACAACTAGTTAATAACAAACAACATAAGTATAACAATATATAATAAACATAATTTTAATGTTTGTAAACTATTAAAATAACAAAAAAAAAAAAAAATTCAATTAAAACTTTGGCTATAATATTTATTTATAAAATTACTGAAAAAGTTCAAGTAAAAATTATAAATATAAAATATATATATTATATAGTATTTTAAATTATATTTTTATTATTAATTATGTCTTTACCAAGTACAAAATTTACAAGTAAAAAATTACTAACAATTCAAAACAGGGTATGGCCAAGGATATAATATTTTAAATTTATAACATTTTGATATTATTATAATTTGTATCACAGTCATTTAAGTTCTTGAACTAAGTACTACAGCAAAATAAATTACAAGAAAAATACTTTGTTTGAAAAAATAAAAATGCTCAATCAATATTATTGGATAAGAAATAATTTTCTTCAAACGTCTGCCTTAAAATATACAAAAATAGATTAAAAAAATAAAAATTGTCTGAAAAACCTAGTAATTTATTCCATTGATTTTTTTTCATGTTTGATGACTTGTAACTTGTACTGGTTTAATTTAGAAATCATTACTTGACATGGTCATATCTATCACCACTCAGACAAAACATTATAATATGTATAACATGGAACAGTTCAATACAAATATACATTAATTTATTTTCACACCCATATTGCTATCAAACTGTAATATGTTATTTTGTTTACCAAATTATTTTTGAATGAAATTGGTATATTCAAATTTTAAAATATATGAAAATCAAAGATATTTATAATATTTAAAATATGAAGAGTGGGCTTAATATAAATTAATGTTAATTTAATATTTTTGTAAAAATTAATGATTGATTGCAATTTTAAGATTGGTAAACATTTATAGAATGTGTATTATATATACTCATTATAAAATTATATAAATAAATATAAAAGTAACAAACAATATTGATAATTGTAAAACTTTTACAATATGTTTTTTATAAGATGTATAATATTATGAATATTATGCATGAAGGAATGTCGATTAAAGTTGAGGAATTAAGTATATACCATAGTGCATGATTATTTAAAAAAAAAAATTACAAAACATATTAAAAACCCTGAACTCCACTAGACCGTAGAATTGTTGATGTTTCATCTAGATTGAGCAATTCATCATCATCAGAAATAACTGAATCTTCAAGTCTACCACTTTGTTGAACTTTATGGTATTGTATTTTTATACGCCGCAATAAACCAACTCGATGACGACTTCTATGCATCAATATGTCATCAGTCACCCAAAACATAAGAGCCTATATTTACATATATATATTATATAATTATTTATAACACTAATGTCATAATAAATATTAATATAGTTTGACTTACATTTATAAACAGAGGTATGATAAGCATGACTATAGTTAATTCCGTTCTAGGGTCTGTAAATGGTGACATGATAAATTTGGTGATAACTTGCCAGATGTCTAATGAAATCAATAATGTAATAATAATTTTAACACAACATAAAAGTGACAAATATAAGCCACACTGAATAAACCAGATTCTAATTGATTCTGGTTTTCCTGAAAAACAAAAAAAAAAACAATTATCAATGTAGTATTAAATTGTTGTACCTATTTAAAAAATATATAATAATATACATACAAAGTGATATAAATTGAAAAAAAACTGAATGTGTAAAAAAAAATAATAATACCTAATCTTTAATCACTGTTTTTTGACTCATCAATTATTAACTAGTGATATCAAAGAATTAAATAGGTTCAAAAATATTTTTCTTTATAAAAAATCTAAGTGATGCATAATATGCATCTTCACAATTACACACTATACCATAGTACCACTACCACATACTAAGAATGCATACAACACTTATTAAAATCATACCATATTCTCCAAAGTTAAAAGATTCCCAATTTTTTACTCTTGCTACATGTTGTGAAAATCGTATACCGAAAAAAATCAATAAAAGACCAAGTGATGAATCCATTAAAAAATGAATCATATACCTAAAAAAAAAATGATTTATATTTATTTATAATAATATTAAATAAAAAATTATAGATATTTACCATGTGCACGGATCACCTTGAATTTGACCAGCCAAAACTAAATTTGCTGAATGCATAAGTAAGGACCCCATTCCTTGTTTGGAAGTATCAAAAAACCAAACTTTCCAGGGTCGTCGATCATATTTTGGTTCACAAAATCGTTTTACTGATAACAAACATATACATAAACATAAAATGTGCAATTTATCAAACTATTCAAAATTCTTACTAAAAAACAATAAGTTTATATTATTTTTAGATGAAATTGATATGGGTTATGGATATTTAACATAAAGTGAAACCTTTCAAGAATTTTAGAAGCATTTTCATTATGTAACATTACATGCAAGCCATATTTATAAAATGTGAAAACCAAGTATTATGTAAACATTAATAAACATTTTCTTAATTTTTGGAAAAATACAATTTGTAAATCTTTACAATAATAAATTGTATTAATATATAAATATTTAATTGAAAAGGAAAAGTTCACTTGAGGGAAGCCTCCTTTGGAAAATTAAAATTTATGCAAAAAATAAATGTTTATTCCATTATAAATTATAATATAAATGCAATTAAAAGCACATCTTACTTATTAAACAAAGGAAAGCCAATGTAGCCAAAAGGCCTTGCAGGAACCATCCAAAATTACCAACTAATGCATTCGGTTTGCAATGCACATCTGGTTCATCAAACATGTCTACCATCATGACACATGTAATTTAAGCTGTGGTTTTATAATAAACCAGCACTTATGTTTTTATAGTTATTGTCACAAAAGATAAAATACAATAAATGATGGGCGGATAATATTGTAAACTACTTGAGTATTATTAGTATTGAAATATAAAAAATTGCACATGATCATAATTTACTCATTTTAGTGTTTAAGTAAACCTAAATAATTAAATAACTACCGTAATGGAAGACCGATATCACTTAAAAAACAAAATCAAAGATCTATTTACTTCAACAACTACGGAAAAACTTTATTTAAATTCTAATATTGACGAAAATATTATGATATAAAATTTAATGGACAATTACAATAAATGTTATTCTTCGTTATCAACTATATAATACGCGTGTGGGTTTTTGTTATCTTATCTCTGAAATAACTAAATATTATATTTAGCCATGTAAAAAACGATTGTCAATTTAGCGGCTTTTTATACTTTGCGGTATAGATAAGAATATTCTCTTTATTTAGAATTCAAATAATCTATATTTACATTTACTCTATTATAAAGTTAATTATAAAAGTCTTTATATATTTTATTAATTATTTATAGTAAACAGTGAACACGTGGACACAGGTAGTTGATTTTATCATAGGACAATAAACAACATTTATATATTTTATTTGATAAATTTACATTTTGTTCAGACTTGCTTCAATTTTTCTAGATATTTTTAACTGTTAGAGCTTAAAACTATTATACTGAAAACAAATTTACTAGGTAGTTGAACACTTGAACTAAAACATTATATTACTAGCAATGTTAATAACTAATATTATTGTTTTAAAATTAGGCACCATGAATATTTTGAAAGATAGCAGAGTGATAGAATACATATCATCATTAGACGGATTAAGTCCTATCCAGTATGTGCCCACAGTTTGTCAGTGCATCAAAGAAAATATACAGGAAGATGCTCACTCTGACATCGCAGTTCCTTTCAGTAGTAACCTGGCTGAATTAGCTGCCAACCAGGGGCCAAAATACATAAAACTGATTGTAATGTACATAACAAAAACATCTTATTTCAATGGAGACACAATGAAGTTCTTAATCAAAGAAATGTTGGAATGCAAAGACGTTGAAATAGTTGAACAGTATTATAATGTTGTTGCTCAAAACTTTAAGATGCATCCACCTTGTGCTCAATATATGGAGACAGAATATGAAAAATTATTGCTTGGCTCGTATAAGCATAATTTTCGTGAAATTACTCTATGGGATTATATAATAGAATGTTTGAATAATATGACAAATGGATCTCTTCTGTATGGAGATGATAAGGCGTATGATTTGGCATTCAAAAGATGTTTCAGTTTTTGCATATGTGTTCTACAAATTGAATTTGAAGTGTCCAAAAAGAAAAATGTTAAATCTTTGGTTGCAAAATGTTTAAAGTATAAACTTGAAAGAAAAACGAGAATGAGTGAAATCACCAAACTTTTGGATATGTTATTTAACACTGGATATGATTTTCAAATGCCAGTTATTAATCTTGCAATACTTGTAAGTCAGTTGAAATGAGATTAAAATGCAATTTTTTTTTGCTTATGCATCTATTGTTTACATTTACATCAAAAAGATATTTTGTTTGTTTAAATAAAAAGAGATTGAATTGTTTTCTGATATATTAACATTTAAAATACAAATTTAATGTGTAATTTTTAATTAAAAAATGTTGTTATTTCTTCTTTAAACATTATAATGTATCGAAGTTAGTATAGTTTATATACAAGCTCCAGAATGTGCGGCCATACATTTACAAGACTAAAGTTAACTTCTTTGAAAAATAGTTTTACTTAATATGATTATTATTACCATTGATTATATCATAAAAATATCAATAATATATAAATTAGTTATTATATAATCAATAAGCAGTGAGTACTACCACAGAATATAGTAAAAAAATTATAACAACAAACTGGTACAATAATATAATATGAGATGAAATGTTATAAATAACTTGGTAACTTCTTTTATGAATTAAAAATACTTCAAAGATAAAAAAATCTCGTTAAGCTACTAGTCTTATTAAGAACATATTTAAATATCTTCAACAGGAATGATTAAATAGATGATAATAGGGTTACAAATATAAAATATACGAATATGTGATTTCTATAAATGGAATCGTGTTTTTTTGTACTCGAGAAGATTGAAATATATATATTTATTTTTCCTTGCACTGAAACCATATAATTTAATTTATCAATAGTATTTTATACAAAGGTGTTAAAACTGTTTTAGGACTATGTATACTTATTAATACAAATGAACAATGATGCCAGTAAACTATTTTTAAAAAATATATTAGATTATACTAAGTATTAATATATAAATCATATTGAATTTGTTGTACATTTTGAATGTTTAGCTATAATATATTTTATTTAAAATAATTTCAATCATAAGCCCATAACATGTCAAAATAATAAGCACTTAAAATGGATTACTGGATTTTATTGACTTCTTAAAGTTAAAAATAAATTACAAAGAAATTATACTATTCTTGTACATTTAAAAATTTCATTAAAAATAGTTAATATTTTTTTTTTTACCAATCACCGATTTAACATTAAAATATACTTATAAAAACAATACTTATGGATACATTAAAAAAAAAACCATATCAATAAAATGTATTATTTGTTTTCATGATAGAGTTTATGAGAAAACAAGTGTTAGTCTTATATAACTTCCACACTTATAAGTACAGAAAACAACAACTATTTCAATTTAAAATATCACAAAGAACATATCAAAAATATTATATATTTTAGTGTATTAAGTCTAGATAAAAATCAAATATTTTATTTTTATAACATAATAATGTTAATATGAAAAATATGAAAAAAGATTATAAAATTAATCAGTTTTTTTCTTTAGTTCTTCAGAATGTGATTCAGGTACTTCAACATCTTCATCTAATCTACTTCGATCCACGGGATACAACCTAATATAATATATAATTAGTTAAAGGTTGTATTTATTTTAACTTTCCTAATGATATTGTTTACCATCTTTGATAGATATAAATGAGAAAAACTATATCATCCCTAAAACAGGCTAATCGATGGGCAGTTGGCATTGGAATGATAAATGCAAACAAGTCATCAATGAAAGTATTAAATGCCTGTATAACATAATAATATATAATAAATTATATACTTTTAAAATTTTTAAAAACTCACCTTATACATAAATGCTTTCCATGGAAGATTGGCAACTGATTTAAGTCTATAGTTGATAAAAAGTTGAGGTAACATGAATAGAAAACCAAATGCATAGACTCCATTTACAAGACTTTTGATACTCCAAGAATACCAGCTAAATACATTTTTAGATCAATAAATTTCAAGTATCATTTACAAATGAAATATGCTAAAGTTCAAACCTTTTTTGTGGTTCATAGATAAGTGAATAAATAGCAGCACCAGCACATAGTGGGTATAAAACATATGATAGATATTTCATGGATTCAGCATCAAACTTTTTCGTATCTTCCTCAGCACGATTTAAGGTTAATTGTTTTAGTTTTAGATTTTTCCAATCTATTGGTATGATTTTAAACACTTTCCAAATCTAATTAATTATAAACATTTTTTTTTAATGTATATACAGAGTGTTTTACTAAACTACTTCCCCTATTTTTTTTTACTAATAAATTTATTCAAATTGTTGAATTTTTTGTACTATTTTCTGTGGGGGGTACAAACTTCTATCTTTCAAATGAGAACCCCCCCCCCTTTTTACTGCAAATAATTAAGTGAATCAATTTTTTGAATATTTTGATGTCCCCAATGCAAAATTTGAACAGAAGTTTCTTAGTTATTAAAATGTTTATACTAAGAATAATAGTCATTAGAATGGTTTTTCAAAAATATAAAATAGATATAATATTGGATCTAGTATTTATTACGCTTGGACCATTTTTACAAATCATAAATAATGATAAATTAATATTAATTACTAAAATGTTCAGATAACCATTGTCCATGGCCCTTAATTCTTCAAACCTATTATATGGGACTATTATCTTAAGTGTACAAAGTTAAATAACTTAATATTCGTCCGAATTTTGATTTTGATGTCAAAATGATCAGAAAAATTATCTGCTTAATAATTTATGGTAGAAAAGGAGGATTTTCATATGAAAAATAAGAAAAAGGGGAATAAGCATGCATAGTCAATAACCCTGTAGATATATACCAGGTGTTTTTTTTATCAAAGAACAATTTATATAAACTAATACTATAACATTATTAAAATTTTTTTTTTTACATAATTCTAAGTTATTAAAAACCATTATATTTAACTATTTTTAATTAATTCAATAATTTTTTAATGATACCATACAATTAAAATTCTTTATTCCAATTTAAAAATTTTTTTAGAGAATTATGATACATAAAAATTTATTTTTTGATGAGCAGATTTTTTTAATTTAATGAAGTCACAACAATTAAAGTTATTGGCCTAGACCGAATAGTATTATAATATTCTGCTTCAGATATGAAATTAAAAAATGTTGTTTTGTAACAACTTAAAACTATAAAAAAAAATATTTTTAAAAACGTTAATAGTTTTTGTATTAATTAGTGTTTTACACTTTTACATTAAATTAATACCTGTTTTTTAAACAATACAATTGTGTTACATTAATGAAATATTTTATAACTTTTACCTCTATCACAGAACTGATTACACTTGGTACAATGATCAACATTGAAGCTTTTTCTTCAAACAAATAAAGTAATATAATAGTTTGACTAAAAGCACGCCATATAACAAGACGCGATGATAACCCAGCCATAGATTTTCTTGACCGCCAAAATGATATGTCATTTTTAAAGGCTAAGAAGTCAAATAATATCTGAGAACAAATAATTGCTATGTTTTAATTTAATAGAAAACAATACAATATTTATAACTTTTATCTCACATGAACAAATGCAACAATAATTGAAATTAATAACAAATAATGATTGGCATCAAAAATAGCTTTAATTTCATCAATATCTTTATTTTTGAATCCAAATTGTTGTAATGTTACCATAGTTAATTGTGTTTGTGTTAATATCCTAAGAGAAAACTTTACAATTAAAAAACAACAAAACATAGATTTGGCAGTATTGTAATAAATACGAGTAAATCAAGTGAACATATATTACATTTGAATAATTAAATGGATTATTTTTTAATTAAAACCAAAATGTCAATAAAATGAAAAACTATTAAAAATAATATTATAGGTATATTTTTAACATTACCTTAGTCCAGTATAACTTAAAGGTTCAAAACGCAACAAAATAGGTACATGTGTAGTATTTTTGTTGATTTTTGTAACATTGAAGGATCTATCTTGAAGAGAGTTGTGTAGAAATATAGGTAAATACTCTTGTTTTTTTTTATATAATCTGAAATAATTATTTTAAATATAAAAACTATAATTAGATAATTAAAAATCCAGTATATCATTTTTATTTGATAATTTTAAAATAAAAACTTATTCAATGATATAATATTTTTACCTTATATATTGATAAATATCACTAGGCATATGAATCTGCGATAAATGTAATGGTTCTTTTAACATGCTAACTGGTAATACAGTTTTTATATGTGTAACTGGTTTTTCGACATTCTTTTTTATATTTTCTCCATCTTGTAACAATTGAAAAATTTTATATTCAGGTTCTTTGTAAATAGACATTGGTACTAGGGTATATACAGTCTCAGGATCAGTTAATAATTTGGTCCATTTATCCCCAGAGTATAGTGTTTCTTGAGCTTTACTTAAGAACACGTGTGCATACAATGTTCCATTTTGTTTGGTTAGTCTTGGTAGTTCCACAGTCATCAATCTGCAATAAAAACAATTAAGTTATTCATATTTATTTAAAAATAAGCCGTTTGTGTCATACTATAAACTATACCTTTCATAAGAAACATTGTAATTTGGTAACAGGAAGTTGTTTACATATATAACTTCTGGTCCTCGGGGATTTGCATGTGGTGCAACAAATATGGTAAGCTAAGAAATAATTACAATAAGAATAATGAAATGAAATTAGAAATATTTATACAAAAAAAAAACATACTTCTAAGTTAGGTTTTCGTAACAGAAATGATTTCAAACATAGACCTTCACTAGTACATGATGGCGGTTGTACCATTACCCATATTGAGTAAAAGAGATTGCCTAAGTATGATAGGAATAAAACAGACACAATTGTAGTAAACGAGGGTAATTTCATGGTGATGACTTCTGAAAAAAAATTTTAGGTAATAATATGAATTAGAAATGTAGTTTTATACAAAATTATATTTACATTTGTAATTACTAAGGTTAATTGTAAAACATTTTTTAATTATATAGCGACAAATATCTTAAAAGATATTTAAGTGAAGTTTTATTTTTATTATTGAATTTATAATATGATACATAATTGTAATAAATAGGTGCCATTTCAATCACAACAGACTTTATATGATTAATACTTTATATATTTTACTAGACAGTTATGTAGAAGTAGGTACATTTAATTATTTAAATACACTAATTTTTTAAATAAGGCTTTATATTTTAAATTTCATATTCTGAAGCAGAATATTATTTGGAGTATTTCAGTTTATAAAAATCAAATTTTGGACAAGTAGTTCTTATAACTTAACTGTAAGTATTTAAACTTTAGATTAGTGGAGTTGTGGACAAATTTTGCAGGGTACCCTGACCACTCTACTCTGCTTATCTAAACTTTAAATGTTTATAACTAGAGGTTGGATTTATATTCTCTTAAATATGATGTTTTTATGTTATTCAAAATAGGTAATATTCTTTCAATATTTCGTAAAAAAAAAATTATTAAAATTATTTAGTTTAAATTTATTATTTATTAAATTGTCTTATTGTATTATTAAAAATAACTTGCATAGTGAATATTGTATTTGTTGATCAATATTATCAAAATTCTAATAGACGTAATATGTGATTGGATGTGTAGACAAATAACAGGTAATATAATTATTATTTCCTTCAAAAAAAAAAAATATAAAATATTCTCTAATCCCTAATATATGCTTTTTATGCAAAATAAATTTTTCCTATTAATTCAATGTTTTATGAATCGTAATAATATCTTACTCTCATTTAACTGCATACACTAGAAACAAATATGCAAAATCATAAAAATCCAACCTCTATTTATAACTAATGAACTACTTGTTCAAAATTTGATCTTTATGAATTGAAATACTTGGAATATGAAATTAAAAATGTATTGTATTGTTTAAAAAGTAAAAACTTTAAAAATTATAAATTATTTTTAAAAATGTTTGGAAATTACATCAAATTTTCAAAAAAATATTTTTAAAAAAGTTGGAACTTTTTGAAATAGCGAGTATAGACACTTAATGGATTGCCTGGTATATTATTTTAACCAGAAGAAATAATAACTAATAAGTAAGATATACTTACAAATAAAATTTGGTTTTATTTCTTACACTTCATTAGTAGATGTGTAGAACTATTTAAATTTATTTAGTCATTATAACACACAATTAAATGTCTACAATACCAAACATTTCTTTAGTTCAATAATTCTATACAATTTAAATTTCACTTCGTGAATAGAGGATACTGGAAACCTAATTGGCAATTTGGGAATTTTTTTAACATTACAAAATATGTATAATTATGTATACATATTTATTATCACTTATCCTTGTGTTATCAAATGTAAATACCGGTATCACAGAATAAATTATTATTATTTATTCTGTGCCGATATCACTCACGGCCAGACAGCATTTCAGAATTAGATATACCAAAAAAAAAAAATTAGCTACTGAGTAGATGAAAATATTTCGTTGAAAATGATCTGTGCTACAACTTATACGTTGGTCGTCTATAGTCACTGTAAATAGGGTAAAAGCAATATTGATATCATGGATCACATGATGGTGAGGGGGGAGGCCGAGATAACACATTCTATAAAGGTCGATGAATCCAAGTCAATAATCACAGAATACAGATCCAAGTGAAGTAGTGATGCCCTATTGCCCTATTATTGGTATTATTACTAATTAAACCGTTTTATCAATGTTTTATAAATGTCAAATTCTGAGCCACTAATTATTGAGGATTGAAATTATAATTATGTCATAATTGTTATTTGTGAATAATTTCTGGCTGTATTGCAGTAATAGTATCCTAGGAGAAATAAATAAGTCTTAAATAAGCTTATCTACTTAATTTCAAATAGTTTTCAATTATTTTTAAAACGAACATGACGAGTCTGAAGACCGAACGAGTTCCAAAGATGGTTGTTTTTGATTTAGGTATGTTGTTTAATAATTGTTTGCACTACTGTAAGTAAAATTTGAAAATGTTAATATTTGCTTCACTTGGATACCCATACCATACAGTAATATAATACTATAATATTATCTAATTTAAAGATTTACCTATGAGAATATCTTTTAAAAAAGCATACATTGTCTTTTGATTAACATAGACCAGGTAGAGTAATTAATGAATTGTTATTCTTGAACACGATTAAATAATTACTCCAAACTATTAAATAAATTCCATTAATATCAATAATTTTTTTATTATAGATTATACATTGTGGCCATTTTGGGTTGACACTCATGTTAATCCTCCGTTTCATAAAAGTGGGTAAGTTTATAGTTTTAATACTAGTTTTATGTACAGCTATAAACATTATTGTTTTTTTCTCCTTTTAGTGATGGTAAAGTGGTAGATTACAGAGGATGTGTAATTAAACATTATCCAGATATACCAAAAATTTTGAAATATCTTCAGGACAAAAATATTGGCATAAGTGTGGCGTCAAGAACTGGAGAAACTGATGGAGCTGAGCAACTCATACAATTATTTGGTTGGAATAAATATTTTCAAAACAAACAAATTTATCCTGGTAGCAAAGTCAAACATATAAACAAGTGAATATTTTCTGAGTAACAAATTTTATCATTATATTTCATCAACACTATAACTAATGTTTGGTTTTATTAATTAGGATAAGTAAAAAATGTAACATCAAACTGGAGGAAATGATTTTTTTTGATGATGAACAACGGAACATTGTTGATTTAGAACGTTTAGGAGTAGTATCAATATTAGTAAAAAATGGAATGACAATGTCAGTTTTAATTCAGGGCTTGAAAAAATTTTCTGATATAAGATCAAATGTGTAAATTGTTGTATTATTGTTATAAGTTGTATAACCATGACTTAAGTACTTCATAAGTTTTTGTAATGTTTGAAGCAGAATTTTATTATTATGTTGGCATATTTTTTTAACCATACTGACATGCCTATTGTACTTTGTTCAGCTTATGTTGACTCACTCGTCTGACAAAAACTGCTATCGACTAGGATGATGATGACAATTATTAGTATACTAGCAACCAATCACAGAGCACCTTCTACCGACCCTGGGAATTTGACCGTTTCAGCAGCTTAGTATGCATGCGCGAAGGTGGGTAAACTTAAATTGAACAGAGTACATAATAGTATGATACTATAATGTATTTCACTACTAAACGTGATTATTAAATCTTAAATTAATTGAAAAATAGTATTTATATGAAATTTAAGCAATTAAACAAAATTATTAAAATGTTGAATGTGTTCTGCACATTTTACTGTGGTTTTTTTCATTTGACATTATTCTTATTTTAAACTATACATTTGCACTTAATGTAAAGTATAACCACTCACATATCTTTACAATACTTATTATACTATTTACAATCAATGGTAAAATATGGTATTTTCTGAGAGTTTTGTTATTAGACAGCCTCTCTCCCTCATGCTAATTCATGTTAAACTTGTAATAAAAATGTTCACAAATTATCTTATTGCATAAATTGTAAATATTTTTTTAATAAAAAAGAAAAAAATGGCTTAATATTGGAATTTGGGAGGACATTGTTTTTTGGTAGCTGTTGGATGTGTGATATTACTTAATTATTATATTATAAGTTATAATAATGGTAATAATTTATCACATTTAAGTAGGTAATTGAAAATAATTGTTTATGCTAATTAAAATAATTGTTTTTAATTATTACTCTTATTAAGTTGAAATTGTATTTTATTTAAGTTTTATTCTAAACTCTTAAGTTAGCATATAGATCAAAGTACAGTAAATAGGTTAATTTTTAGGTGTACAGTTTAACATTTATAGAATTTTACTTAAACATTATTACCATAGGCGTGCGCACGGGAGGGGCAGGGTGGGCAGCTGCCCCTCCTGCGAGCTGAAGTTTTCTTCCAAATATTGTTTTTAAAAAACATAATATTATAATAATATATTTTTTATATAAAATACTTCCATGACTAATATTAATTGAACTAACTAATAAAGTAATAACCAAAATAATATTTAACTATATACTATAAAATATA
>JACXSJ010000967.1:73029-122558 GCA_014851325.1 Pentalonia nigronervosa | reverse complement strand
ACTGATGTACAATGGCAAATGCATTGTTTAATTATTAAACTTTAAACAACATTTTTATAATTCATAACAATTGTCTTTGGAATACACTTATAAATTGTTTCCAATCATCAGTTTTTTTTAAACAAACAATTGAAGCTGTTAAATAAAATATCTGATAGATTACAATTTATACCGATGTTAGTCATTTCATCACCCCCTCCCCCAGAATCAATCGTTTATTGTATCATAAACACAAAACATTATTACAAGTACATTTCATAACTTAGTTGGAACAAATAAAAGAAGGGACTCTTATTCCCTTAAATTTGCCTTTGGCTGACAATATGTTTGCATCTTAGCTATGGTTTTGAGGGGGGGGGGGTATAATAAATGTACATACTACAATGCCAAAATCCTACATTAAATTGGTTTTTAAGTAAAATTTAAACTTAAAAATTGAATATTATTTGTAAAACGAACCATATGATGCAATGTGAAGACTCATTAACTCATTAAAAGTAAATAATACTTACCTATTAACATTAACTGGCGACATGGCGTTACAGTGGTCTGTGTTGTAAATTAGTTTGAAAAACCTATTTTTAAAAGCGCAATAAATGTATTATTTGATATTAAATTAATAAAGCTGATTACCTAATTGAACAGTATTTCATATTATGGGAAACTTTTTTATCCTATCCTACCAATACAATTATGATTAGGTCATAGAAATGTCAATAAATAGCCCATAACGCACATTATTTTTTGTCTTTCGCGTTTAATGATCTGTGCAGCATATATGTACGAAAATTATAATTTTCATTTTGAAAAACTCAAGTATGGAAATTTGTACAGAAGGCAAGTGTATTGATAATATTATTTTTATGTTTTTTATGATGTAGTTAATACAATGATGTTTTATTTATTATAGTTAATTGTAATTTTTAGAACTTCAAAAGATATTACTAATAAATTATTAATTTTTACTGTGACACAACATTTTTATAATATTGCACATATTCTTGGGTGCTTATTTTAATATAATTTGTTTGCGTATACTTGCGTATTAACTTGGAAAAACTGTTTTAACTGTGTAATATTTTGTTAGAAAATATAAGAAAAAAAGTCTTTTTAATAATAATATTTGATTTTTATTTAATCTATTTTAGTAAGTTGTAGTAGTAATTTTCAAAATCAGAATTTTACTTACCATAATTTATTTAATTTATTACAATGGATATGAATCACTAAACCTCCAGTCTTAAGAGTATAGGGAATTTTTGTTTAAAAAATTATGTGAGAAGTATGATGGGAAAAATTAAATGCTCGAGTAGATAAATAAAATAAAGATTAGCATAAATAATTTTACAATAGTTTTATTACGAAAATGGATTCAATGTAGCAAAAATATTCATTTATTGAATAAAAATAACTGCATGGCTAAAAACAGTATTTAATTTACCTCTAAATAATGCACCAATAAATATTGAGAAAAAACAAACAGGTCGTCCGTCAAAAGAATTTTCAGAATGTTCTAAATAAATAAAAAGACAAAAAGTACTACCCCTTATTAAGTCTCATTTTTCGCCAGAATTAGTGTTAGCATTATCAATTAAATTTCAAAAGTCACGAAAAAGAAGTGCTTTTTTACTTCCAAACGATTCTTTAGTATCACCAACAAGAGCTACTAAAATTAGAAATGTGATTAATAACTTGGATCATAATAAGATTATTCTATATATTGCTAATGAAATATTAGCTTTTTTAATCGAAAATAAATTAACGAAACAACAGTACCTAAATATAATATTTGGAGCAAAGAAAAAAAATTGTGATATATACCCAGTATCCACCGTATAGAAGTATTCTTGAAGTAAAAATAAATGTTATCCAGATAATTTGCATATTTTCGAATTTAAATGTTCAGAAAATATATCATAAGAGTTATCAAATTAAACTAAATCATTACTGAATATAATGTTAGACGAAATAAATTTGAACAGTGTTAGTGATAGTGGTAGCGATTTTTAATGTAGATTTCTCATAGTTATATTACAATGTTAAACATTGATTAATTAAAAAATTTAAAACATCTCCTATATCCCATAATTAGTGGTTGATTATAAAATTGATACAATATTTGGTTTCAACGCCTTTAAAAATATATTATTTAATTGATGTACAATATACGAGTTTTATGAACATTTAGGAAAACAGTTTTTTTATCCTTAATTAGAGGTTGATTTCAAAATTGATGAAAATTTGGATTCAGTATGTATAAAAGTAATAGAATTGATATTTTTCATAATTGTTTTAATTCATATTTAGAAGGTATTAATTAATGAATGATGATTTAGAACACAGACCTTTGTGGCGTCGAGAATAGAGACCGTTGAGTTTATTATAATAGTTATTGGGTTTTGTGACGTGCATAAAAATGATAAGTACTTACCAAAAAACCAAATGGTATCGTAAAAAACTGTTAAGATACTTAGCGATTGTTTTAGTATAGGTATGTTGTCGTGAGATATTACTCAAATGTTCTGAAAAAATTTTGAATTTTGATTATTTCTGTGAACAAGTGGTTGTGAGAAAAATCTATTCTCCCTTCCTCCTCTTAGAAGAAAAACTAAATCCGTCCTCAGTGAGTAAGTATAGCCAGTATAGGTACATATTTACTGATTTTACTATTTTTCATAGTTCGAATTTCTGTTATACAAATGTGTTTGTTCGCGAAGAGGTGGCTTCTGTCATATTGGCGAAGATCATTTTCTGTGTTGCGAAAAATTCTTCATGTGTATAGTATCTACCTACTCGCAGAATGTTAGTTTTATTAATCAATGTCTGCCAATTGCCATTTACCTTCAACGCTTAACAAGTTTAACTGTTTAAGTAAGTTTTGATAAATTGCGGTTAACGACGTTTAAGTTTTAGCGAGAGCTTTTTGCTATTAAGTAAAAATACTTGACGTATATCGGTGCAGATGAGTTGGTAGTCTTATATGTACCTACAAATCATTTACGCTTAATAAAATTCATCGCACATTAATAGTTATATTAATTTATTGGCAAACAGCAAGTCTTATGATTCAATTATAACTCGAATAATAACTACCGAGTGCTGTGAATGGTAGTGGTCCTATAATGAGTAGGTATATTGATTTCTCTATGTAGAGTTGGAGAGATGGAATTTAGCATTTTACTTGATTTGTTGATTTTTAGCAGTACATAAATATTAGCTAATATATTTTTATTCATTTATTTCGTTCGATAATACTTCGTGGTGGGTGCCTAATAACTAAGAAGTTGGTACGTATAATAACAAAATATTCAATACATTAATTTAACTAAGTTTATTTACATATTGTGGTAAATATTTTACATTCGTTTACGGTAGAACTTATAATGTGATAAATTCATTAACAACATAATTATACCTCATTGAGAATAATTTTTGATTATTATAAATTTGCGTAAATATAGTCTTAACTCGTATTATAACATAGTAAATAATCGGAGGTTGAGCGACGGAAGGAGGTATTATTTACAAAAAAATTAAAATATAATATAATACCTATAGGTATGTTGTATATACTTATCTAACAATAGTTTGATAGTAAGTACATGGTAATTATAATATATAAATATAACATGGTATTGGTAGTTTTGCATAGTTGAAATAATTACTAAAAAATGTATTGATCCATAAATAAATAATATATACAAATTACAACAATATTTTTGAAACACGTTGATAGTTATTAGTTATAGATCGTTGGTTTATTTTTTATTTATCTGTTGTCCTCGGTTCAGGCATATTAACACCAACAAAAATCAAAATTATATGTGCCTAGGTGTATACTCTCGCTTTGACCAGGCTTAGCAACAGAATCGTTACACCCAAGTAGGTATATGTTTGTATAATATTTTTTTAATAGGATTACTTCTCGTATACATACCGGTAGTATTGTATCGTTTTGATCAAATACTGTACAAGTAGGAACTAGGAAGAATGTAAATGAAAAATGTATACACAATACACATAGGTAATACAATATTATAAAGTATGAGTAATATATGATATGCATATTATAGACTAAATGGAATAGGTCAACCTCCGAGAATTTGTTTACTTTAATATCAATACAATATAACAGTTCAGTATTTCATTAGCATTATTAATATCGGTATTAACATAACGGAGTTGATGTATTGTGTTATGTTTGAAGATGATCTAGGTAAACGGTGAGATTGATCTTTGAGCGCCGGTGAATTGCTAGAAGAATTGCGTCCAGTGTTCCCATTTTCATAATCATCTTCATCGGAATCAAATGTATTTATAGCATTATCGTCATCGTCTTCGCTGGGTGTTCTGGGCTTAGATAAATCCATTTCTGTTGATAATAATACAGCGTTTTTAAAATTTTTTTTTTGGTATTAAATGTATTATGTTTTTATATTCTGAAAAGACACTTTAAAGCTGAATTAAAAAGTTTATGATGTTCGAATATTACTGTACAGAGAACATATTTTAAATTTCCTCTATAATTTTTGGGAATTTTATGAAAAATGGTAAAACGATAATATCTATGAGTTTGTATAAATTATTTATTATGCTGGATCTAATTACGGTAATTTTTTTTAAATTCAATGGCTTATAATTTTTAAACTCGAATGTTTTTATATATTTATAGACATCCCACTTCCCGACTCGAGAATTGTGACTCGTGCGCCATATCATTTTTGATTTTAAATTTTGAGTGAGTAAAGACTGTATTGGATCAACAATTAAGAACTAATTAATTTGTCTAATCAAATTAAAAAAAATATATTTGACTTACCATATACTCTAATATTTCCTTCGGCTTCTCCAATTGAATTTTTCGATATGCATTTGTATCCTCCTAAATCTGACTTTTTAAGTTTTCTTATTGTCAATTTCATCTGAGCACTATAATACGAAACTGTTAATTCTGTCATATTGTACTTGTCATTTGAAATTATCATCTCTCCTAAAATTATATATTAAATTAAAATTAAATTAATTTTCTTATAAAATATCCGTTTTTGATTTGTATGTTTTTTACATTTTTTTAGGTATTAAATTATTACAATTTACTATTTTCATAAATAAATATACCTTTTCTTAATTATATTTAATTAAAACATATTTTTTATTTTATTAATAAAATATAGTGAAACAACCAGTCTAGATATCGGACATTTAAGGTCGCTGAAATTTTATCCGTTATTCAGAGGGTTCAATCTGTAGAAAGTTTGTAGTTTGTTCCCAAAAAAACATTATTATATTTGAAATACTCATGTTAAACATTAAATTTAAACTTGTCATAAGTTGTCTGCGATTGTATGCATAGTGATTAAACTTACAAAATATTTGAGTTTCTTTAAAAGTGTTAAGATTTTTGTGTTAATACTGTGTGCTGAGTGTATAATACTTAGATCCTTGATTTGGTACGAAAACTTAAATAGCCTGAGGTGTGGAAATATTTCGAGGGTCAATTTACCTCCTAAAAAACGCAAAAACTTATACTTTTTACAGTTCATATTTTATTTTGGTACATTTTATAAAATTCCAAAATATTAATAAAACTAATTTCGATTTGTCTATATATATATATATATATACTTAAACTATAACTTTAATTTTGATCAATTTGTGTACAGAGTAGAATTCCATGGTTAGTAAATATTTTGATCAAACTAAAGTTACTGTAATCTACATAGTAAAATTACTAAACACGAATTTGTTTTAAACTTTTGAATATCTGTTATATTATAATATTCTTATTAAGATTTAATATTGTTTGGTTAGGTTAGGTTATTATTTAAATAGATAACATATTTTCATGAATAATATTAAAAATTAAAATGCATCAAAATAATATTTTTAAACAGAGAAATTGCTGTATAGTAGATTTTGAATGTAAATGTACCTCATCGTTATTGAGTTGGTCACTTCAATGGATGTGTAACCTAACCTTGCATACAAAAAACGATTCTGAGTGGAGACTGTATGTCAGCCTTTATTTTAAAGGATAGTTTATTATTAGATTATGTAATATTCATATTAGTCTAAATATTTTGAAAATATCATTGTGCAGTGGCGTGCTCATGGAAGGGATTATATCTCCCCCATTATCTTTTTTTGCCGACCTACATAAAACAACTTTTTAGTTATAAAAGCTCTTTTAGAGTCATTACTCAATACTTTTTATTAGTTATTAGCAAAAAGTTATTACTTATGACAATAAACTTTCACTATATAGATTAATCGGTACAGACGATAATATAATATTTTCTTACTCAGCGATAGTATATATACAATTATTTGTATTCACAAATCACTTACACAGGCTATAGGGTATCAATTGTCAATACAATTGTGTCTTATCACTTATCACTTATTAGTCATCAGCTCACAACTTCATTAAACTGTGGTTTAATCGCCAAAATATTGAATGAAATTATGAAAATATAAATACAACTGTAATCTAAAATTACAAACTAAATCAAATTCAGTGATAGTATTACCTACACGAATGTTTTTTTTTAATTATTTTAAGATTTATTTCATTATTTTTATTATTATAATGGCTAAACGTGACATATCCATAACTTATTTTTTTTCTAAAAAACCTAAAATCGAATAAGTAATCTAGTTTCTAAGTATTTTATTTTTAAAAAATGCAATCGATTTTTTAAGTTTTTTCGTGATATGTTAATTGAACAACTTGGTATTAGTGTATTATAATTTAAATTAATTTTAATTATAGAACAATTTACAAATGTACACAATTATAAGCTAGAAACGATTTTGGAAAGCTTGAAACATAAACATTTGAGTTTTTGGTATTACTATGACAATTCATTAAAATGTATTATTACTTATAACATCCCCCTCACCATTAAAAATTCCTGGGCATGACACTGTGATATTGTGTATAAAAAATATAATTATATTAGTACCAAAACGTTTCAATTTTAAGTAACGCGTACTCGTCCAGTACTATCATTATTTCTATTAATTATATTATATTATATATATATATATTTTAAAAATATTTTATTATTTTATTATTATTTATCTAATGTAATGTCTATCATAATCGAGGATTTATTTTGGGTCTGATATAGCATCAAAAAAATCTGTTAAATGTACGCATAGTGTTAAAAATTGATTTTTTTGTTGATATTGTACCATCGTGTATTTGTGTACAAATGTATCGTGTATAGATAGTAGTAGTTATACCTAGTTAAATGTTTTGAGGTATTTATGTGTTTAATCAAATATCAACTTAGGTGTTTGGAAAAGTGCCAATGCACATTAGATATGTTTAGTGTGTTTCGATTATGATTGCTAACTCGAATTGTTAAAAATTAAAACCTAATTTAATTTAATTAATTTACCATTAGAAAGTTATTTATTTTATTATTCATTCATTTTTAAAACATTTAATTTATAAATGTATTCAATATGTATCCTGGAAGTATCTACACTATATTATGAATCTTCCAAACTAAATTTGAGAATCAAAAAAATAATTATATAATATAATGTGTGCAGCTACTTATAAATTATAATATATTTTGATGAATTTTTACGCCGCTGTTAGTGATTTCCTGTAAAAATTGAATTGATTTATTGGTATTTGTTCGCACTGGTCTGTATAAGTTCGTAATCTGGAATCCCTAGTTACTAATTATGTTCGACAGCTATGGACGTTTAAATTATATTATATTATGCAGCGACTACTGATTTCCATCAAAGTTCTGGGAATATAATAATTTATTGGATAATATGCACATTTGCAATTCAACATTACTAGTTATAATATACACACAACAGTATAAACTTAAAGTTTAAAAAGTAATAATTGAATGTAATCGTTGTTAAATAATACCTACTTACTATTTATTATTTTTGTATATTACATTTAACTCCGCCAGTTATAAAAATATTATGTGATGTGCTAATGAATATAATATGATATAAAATATTTACATATTTTGTAAATGAATTAAAAAGAAGCTTATGCATTTCATTGTTATTATTAATTTATTATGTATGTTAACGTGTATCTTATGTCCTTGTAAGCAGTAACAGACTTGTCGTGTGCCAATGGACCGTTACCAGTTTATAAGTTTTGAGTCGCTAGCAAATCTATAGTAATCTATAGTTATCTAGCATTTTTATTTAATACATCATTTTAACTATTTTAGCGATATATACATTTATAATAAAATTTGTATTATTGTTATGTAGGTACATGTAATTTTGTGTGGTGAACATTAAAATTTGTATATTGCGACGGTACTGCTGAAATAGTAACAAAATAATATAATAAGAGTATTTATAGTTAGCCAACGTGGTAGTTTTTAATTTTATTATTAATTTATTCTTCAATATATTCAATTTAAAAAAAAAATTGGGCAAAATTTATAATATGTATATTGTACATATTGTACATATACTAAAGTCCATGAACGCTATTAGAATAAAAACAATTTGAAGGTTGCTTAGTCCCCTAATTATTCACATGTATATAGACCGTCAACGAACTTGGAATAGTGAAGATGTTTCGTTTTGAAAGCACGAGAAATAACGAGAAATGTGAATTTTTACTGAATAAAAATATATACCTACCTACGTGTTTCGTTATTTTGAATGTAGGTTTTATATTTTTACGTTATCTAGTTAGTTTGCGTAAAAATAAAGTTAGATTTTATCTTTTAATTTATAAGTTGTAGTTATATATGGTATATATATATAAACGTTAACTGTTTTCTTTTCAAAATTGTTAAATATTTCATTTTTATTAATATTTAAAAATAAGTCTTATCAAGAATATTGGGTTGAGCGTTAGTTAATAGTTATAATCATTTTTGAATGGAATGATTTTACATTTTAAATAATAATATATCTAATAGTTACTAATTATTTTTAATTTTTGAGTGGAGCGATGAGTGTATTTAGAGAGTATATTTATAACGAAGTGTGTTTATTCTTGTGTCCGTCATCACCTTTTAAAGTAGTAAAATGCTTTGATTTTCAACTTTAAATGTAGTTTTTGCATCTTTTTGGTATCAAATTGAATCTTGTTGGTATTTTAGGGGGGGAGGGGGTTAAAAGATAAAAATTCCTAGTATCTTCTTTTTAAAATAATCGGGAAAAAATAATTAAGGTAAAACAGGAATTTTACACGAAACCAGTTTTGAAAATTTCCCTATTCTACACTTATCCTAAAATGTATTATTTAACTATTAAGAAACCAAAATTTATGCCTTATTGATCGAAAACTACGTTTTTTACTTGATCAAAATCCATATTATATGTATTAAATATTAATATAAGTTATATTATTATACATAAATTAAAGTTTAGGTCATAAAAAAATCGACTAATCAATTCCCATATAAGAAAAAAATAACATAAATTAAAGTTATATTTTTCGGTAAAGCACGATTGAGCATAGAATATTTTATGCAATGTTACCGAAATTTTGTAATTTATTATTTTCACGCATTATTACACTAATTATTATGATCCAAGCCCAGCTTTATCGATAATGTTATCGTCGTTAATATCGACGTTATATATTGTATACGTAAATTTGACATGTATATTTTTATATTTAATTACTAAATTATTTATATTTAACACGTGCTAAAGGGGATGTTATATCCCCCAAACACCTTCATTGTATACACCACTGTATAAAATATATTACGTATGTAAACCCTATGTGCCTTTTGAACGTGCGTGATTCAATCCTAAGTAAACAAATGAAAACTTAGATACTTAACAAATATATTATAATATAATAATACATGTATATTTCACCAAAGTCATATCTGAATTAATGGTATTTAAATCCATTTAAGTGAAATGTTTCTTTAGCGTTTTAAAAATACCGGATCCGTGGAACATATCATTAAAAACACACGGAACTAAAAGCAAAAGTTTATAGATACTTACCTATAAAGGCTCCGAAGTCTTAAAAATTTAGTCGTGTGAAAAATATTTAAATATATTAATATCAGCCCCAATAGCGTACCAAGGAGGCGGGTATAGTAATTTACCCTCTTCTCACTACATGAAAAAAATATGATGCGGCTCTATCTTAAATTTTTAAAAGATGTGATTTCAACTTAGGATTCGGCGGCATTGTCTACCTACCTACCTGTATATTATATTATACTTTATTGCTTTTGTCTCTATTATTAAATTGTGTCGCATGCGTTTAATTTTGGAGTGCGTATAATCTTATGTTTTATATAGGTAACTCGACAACTAATAATTCACTATCGTAACTTTTAATCATTTCTGAATCATTTCATATTTGACTAGCATATACTTCTGCAATAATACTATACACATTTAGACAAATTAGATGGTAAAAACTTAATAAACGGTATTGCAGTAGAACACGAGATCTTTTTTTTTTTGTTTTTAAAACGTTAATTTTTCAAACATTAATTTTCCGAGTCTGATAGTCCACACACACACACACACACACACACACACACACACAAATATAGAGTGGAATTTAATTGAATCCTGCATAAGTAGGTATATATTTTATACAAACGTATATCTATACGTTTGTATTAAATACCACGATAATGACCCGTAGGCATTTTAGTCCCGGAGGGACGCGGTGAGTGTATAACTATATAGCTATATACGACAATATGATACAATGTAATACGGGAACCAACACTACCGCCGACGGGATAAAAGAAAAATATATTTATCGTATAAATATTCATACTTTGGAGAGTCGTCGTCGTCGTCGTCGTCATCACGCGGACATTGTACTCTACTACTACTACTATTACTACTATTACTACTACTACTACTACTACTACTACTACTACTACTGTTACTTTTGCTTCGTATATAGGTACCACCGTTGTACACTATATGGACGGGATGACGACCGGGTAAAAGTTGCAAAAGATCGAGGGCGGGTGTGGAGTCGGGATAGCTGCAGGTCGGCAGGGGTTAAACACCGCGCACGGGGTGCTTTCAACTCTCCCCACCAGACACCCACACACACGCGCGTACGCACACATACACCGGTTTCTGGGGGTGGGTACACACGTTGGTGTACACTATATGCGCGGTATACATAGGTATACCTATATAATGTGTGTGTGTGTGTATGTGTGTGTTTATATTATATATACAATACACACACACACACACACACACATAGATGCTACATACAGTGACTCGGTGTACCGGATAGAATTATTTGAAAAATATGTAAATTACATTTATTAGCATGGCTTTGAATAAAGTGTACACACCGTCGCGGTGGTGGTCGGAGCTTTTTAAAGGCATCACGCGGCGGTGTGGTGCGAGGGTGAATGTTGAGCAGGCGAGGAATGAGGGGGCACCGAGAGCAGTACAAAATTGGCCGGGGTCGTAGATTTTGCAACGCCATCAACTGGCGGCTGTGGCGGTGGTGGTAGCGTGCGCGTAGCCTTTGAACCAATACAATTATATTGTCAACCTAGCCGCTTCCTCCCTCCCCCCTCAACCACCACACACACACACGTACAAACTAACAACGTCCTCACCTTAACCATCCCTTTCATAATATTATATTGCATTTGGCCTTTGTGTTCTCTATTGTGTCATCACATTACAAAAAAAAGGCAGGCAATATTTTTTTTATTTGGACGTTAATTTTTTTTTTACTGTTTGGATTATGTATTACACGGGGGTACCTAATGTATCATTGAAATTAATTTCAATTTTAATCTATTATTATTTATAGAATATTAAATTATAATTTAAACCGGTGGTCTTCAATTGATGGGCGCGTGTCGTATGAGTTTCAGAACTGGATCACGATATACTTTACTTACGAAATAATTAAAATTAATATAATAATAATACTAAATTAATTAAAAATATTTTATGCTTTTACGTATATAAACAAGTATTTATTTAATAGCTATTATTTTATTAAAATGAATCGTGACTACCGATTTAGGAGACGAAAATGTGTTATTGTTGTCATATGTTTGGCACAGAATAGGTTATTATACAGTGTTTTCATATTATCTTTAACTGAGATAGAGGTTTAACTATAGGTTTCATAATTGTATTTGTGTAGTGTGTTCCTATAGCTAAATGTTAGGTTCTTATGACGAGAGTCTTAAATTTAATTTTGAATACATTAACTTAAGAGTAAATTGAGTTGACTCGACTTAAACGGTTTTCGAATGAGATTGTTTATTATTGTATTCAAACTTACTTTAAAATAAATTGACACAAATAGAGGAGATTAGATTCTATAAAATGTTTCAAGTTAATTTGTATTTATTTATAATAATTATTAATTCTTGTGTATTTACCCGATTCTCTTGTCCAATAATTTATTGACTTTGGTGACGCTTCGACATAGCATTGAAGTGTGATGTCTGTTTTCTGAGGTGCTCCCACTAGTTGATTTGGTACTTGAACCAATGGATGAACTGCAATGAAAAAGTATATTTAAGTTTCTGTATTTTACGATTTATAAAAAGATACTTAAGTGGAGTGGGTTTATATAATAAATTCATTGAATTCCTACCTTCCATTGCCCCATCAATCTAGAATATTTATATTGCTACATTTCGCTCGCTTGCACTCGCTGAACTGTTTTATAGGAATTTCATTTTCGACAAATATGTAAAAGCAAACTTATTTTGTTTTATCGAAAAGTTATTTTAGGCTATCTTAAAAATTTAGTTACAACCTACAATGTTAATTTGCCAAATTGGAGCTACTAACTTTTTGATAAATATTGCATTTTGTTTCAAAATAATATTCATTCCCACCCTTTATTCGTTTCTTCTTGTCGTTAGGGTTACAGAGAAATTGAAAAGTAACTAATTTTGTCGGCTTTCAGATGAAGTAAGTTTTTAATTAAAAACTGAAAGTTTCCGTGAGACCAGATTACAAAATTGATTTCCATTACTTATGCAAGTGTCCCACTGGCATCTGTCCGGTGCTAGTGATACTTGGTTAAATATTTGAATATTTTATGAAAACTTTGTTTCTTTTTTGGTTTTACATTAATTATATTGACCTTCATCAAGAAGATCTAAAAACCGAATTGGCATAAGTTATGTTAAACTTATTTCATGGTTGGGTTTTTTTTATAAAATATTTTAAATTGGAGATGGTAGTTTACAATTTCTATTCATTGTCTTATTTTACAATTTTTAAGTTTAAAATCATAACAAAAAAATATTGTTCTTATAAGAGACAATTATTTGTATATTATATTATAAAAACATATGAATACATATTTTTTTATCGTTGTTTTTTAATATTTAAAATATGTCGCATAATTTTGACATCAACAATGGGTTTACTAGTCGATACAATCATACAATTATTTTATTTATTCTGTATAATATATGGATTATATTAGAGTAATTGACAGAATTCAATATCGTTGTTATTATATAGTTTAATTTTTATAGAACAAATAGTTTTTAATTGTATACCTCATTTAATTTTCTTAGTAAAAAAGTCCAAATTTCCGTGTGTAGTCTAATAATAATGATAGGTACTGGGTTTTTAGTTTTATAGGTTGATAATCAAAAATAATAAACTGTAAAAATTGAAATGCAGGTAAAAAATATGAGCAATATGTACAAACAAAATCACTATTTTTCCTATGATAAAACATATAAAATTCTGTATGTTAATGAAAAAAAATTTTCTATGCTTTATATTTGAATATCATATAATAGTATAAATATTGTTATGTCGACCAATTTTTGAACACAAATGTGAATTCTTATTTGTTTGGTGTATTTGAAGTTTTTATAAAAATATTTTAAATAAACATGCGAAATAAAGTATTTAGGTATGCTGAAAAGGTACCAAGATATTTATGCATAGGGATAGTATGATTAAACAACTTCCAAAGTAATTAGAATTCATGAAAAGGTTACTTCAATACATAGAGAAGCAGAAAATAAAGTTGTTAGTGAATAATCTAATTTATTTATAATTTGATAAAAACACGTTAACTAAATGCATTATTTAATTACAAATATAAGATAATTAGTATATTATCAAAAGATAGAATAATTTTGTCGATAAATCTTAACATTTTAATATCTTTTATTCAAAAAACTTTTTTTATTAAAATTATTTGGTATTATCTGTGACAATCAATAATGACAATGCTAATGCGAGTGAAGATATCATAATGTCATAAGAGCATTAGTTTCTTTAAACATAATTTGTGTTCATATTTTATTTTTCAATTTTATTTATATCAATGCTATAATCCACATAATTTTTATACTTTTAATGTTGCCAACACATTTAAAGAAACCTCTAAAACATTTATTGTACAATACGTACTATATTTTGTGTTTTATGATTGCTTTATCTATTTTTACATTTAGTTTAATCATTATATTAAGAAGTGTGTTATAGTACTATAGTTAAAAACTTCATTTTATAAGTACGAACTAGATTTTATATTAAAAATATATTTTGTTTATATTTTCGATTTTTTCGTAGTTTAGTATCGTAACACACCTATTGTTTCAAAAATGATTTACGTTTTTGAAAATAATTTTTCCACACAATTTATTATCGTTAAAATTTTTATAATTTTTTACTTATTAGAATGAAAACATACATTTATTATTTGTTGCAGAATATTATTTGTAGTATTTTGATGTATAGAAATCAAATTTCTGGTTAGTTGATTAATTATAAGTATTTAAAGTTTTGACGAGCGGAGTCTTTAGTGGACCATCATTTTACGGGGTACCCACTCCACTCTGCTCATCAAAACTTTAAATACTTATAACTCATAAATTACTCGTTAAAAATTCGATTTTAATTAATGAATCTACTATATATATTTACAGTCAGAACATGATAGAAATTTAATAAAGGCATGTGATAAAATTTTAGTTTTTTGAAAGATCATGATTATAATTGTTAAAATTTGTTGGGTGCTATACAATATGGTTAAAACCAAATAGATTTAGTGCCCCACTACCATTTGTAATAGTATATATATTACAGGAAACGTTATTGTAAATTTTATATTAATATGTGCTTTATTGTTGATGTATTAATGTTTTTTTTATTTTATGTATTTTTTAGTTATAGAAATTATGGATAATAGTTTATAATTCGTAATTGCTACCTATACGAACAAAATATTCGCATTTGATGAAATTATTTAAATTAGCATTTGATACATCGTAAATAAAATAAATTATCTGTTAAAAATATATTATTTTGATTAATGTAGGTTTTTAATGGATACATTGAATGGGCGAGCTGGTATGTAATTGAAGAATAAATAAATTATTTTGAAACTAACGATAACACAGTTTTGAAAACGTATTTATTATATACGGTTGTTTCTATCTTCCTCCTACCATAGAGGATGATAGTAGACAGGAGTGGTTTGTTCGACGACTATTTATTCCGGCACCAGGACAAATTCCATTATAGTGCTCAAAAACGTCAACGAACTTTAATGAACAGCCCTTTTAAACAACACATTCTATGCAGCAATACCACCAAACAGATTAACGTTTGTCTCGTCACAACCAAGACAACTAGTATAACCCTTCCCTAATTAATTATTGACCATTCACCTCGTTCACCAATGGTGGTAACAAATGTGTCGTATTTTATATATGCCATCTAAACTGTCAAGTTACGTTACGTTATTTACTGATTGTAGACTGAAAAAAGATTTATTAACATATATTATTTTTATAGAGTTAAATTTATACTAATCCGTAATAATACACATAGAAATTCACAGTGTTCTAGAAGATACAATTTCCAAATAATTATACATGGAAATAAAGTTGCATATAAAAAATATATTTCACGAAAACATAAATTTAAATGCTTAACCTAAAATTAATTTATACTTATTAATTTTATTATCCAACTATTAAAATAAGAACAAAGTGAAGAGGTGTACGATTACTATTTAATAAAGTTAAATATATAATTTTATCGTTTTAAAATATTATTTAACTATAAGTTAGCATTGTTATTATTGAATATCGATATATCATAAAAAACAATATAATATGATACAGATATACTAAGTTACTTTGACAAGTAAAATTAAACAACGAGAGTGGTTATTTTTATCGTTTAACAAATAAATGGTTTTTATATTTGTTATAGAGACCATTATTTAATAATTTATCAAGAATTATCGAAAATTTGCATTGAATAGTAGTATAAATTAATTAAGCATATTTTAAATACATTCATGTGCCATTATTTTTCAAAATAAATATTTTTCTTTTCAAGAATTGTATACTTTTTGATAACTAACCGAATAACGTTATCAAAAACAAGTATTTTTTTTATTTTTTTTTCATTTTTACAAGTAATATACAATCTGTATCACTGATACAATAAGAATATATGCTAAAAGTACATTCATAGGAAAATAGTGTGATAAAAGGAGCCACCCATTGATGATATTTTCTATGGTTATTAATTATTTATTTTTTATAATTATTGTAACAAATCACGACACCACTTGCGTTTTAGGCGTCTTGGGGGATTACCTGGTATGGTAGCGGTGGATAATTTTTTGATAAGTGGATTCGAATGAGTGCTTAGGTGGTTGTAGAATCTTTTATAGAAACATTTGGATTCCTCAGCTATTGTTTTTAGTTTTAGGCCAGAATGAAGGGAAACATTTGAGATGTAAGGAGGTGCATTTGTTAATTTCCTTAGAGCAATATTTTGGAATGCTTGAATTTTGTTAAGGTTTGTCTTTTTTGCGCTACCCCACAACTACAGACCATACGTCCACATTGGTTTGAGTAGACTTTTATATATGAGAAGTTTGGTGCGCGTGGAGGTGTATTTATTATTGCATAATACCGTTTTTAACATGCGTAGGCGATTATTTAGAGCTAGTTTGTTTGTTCTTATATGGTGGGCCCAAGTAAGTCTTTGATCAAATGTTAGACCAAGATATTTAATAGTAGGAGAAGTAGAAATGGATGTACCATATAGAGATACATTTGGACACGGAGCCTGTCTGAGGGTGAAGGTAGTGTGAGTAGATTTGCTTTGGTTTACTTTGAAACGCCATATGGTAAACCAGTTTTTCATGTAGGCAAGATGATTGGATTTGAGGAGGCAATGAGGGGATCGTTGTTGATGGAAATTATAGCTTTGTCATCTGCATAGTCGGCTACTGACGTATAGGGAGTAGTTGGTTGGTCAGAAGCATAAATGTTATATAGAATAGGGGATAATATGTCGCCTTGAGGAACACCTGCGTTTATAACTGCTATCGGAAAAACAAATATTAAATGTTAAATTTTAAACTAACTTTTTGCACAATATTGAACATTTCTGTTTTATAATATTTCAATAAAGGTTGGTTATTAATGCTTGTTTTTTTTATTTGTGTAACTTCAATTGTTAAAGACGTGACTTGCATTATTTAACTAATTTATATTAACTAATTAATTTGGGAATATGAAGTGTTCAACGCATATTCAAATTGAAAAAAATTAATATTTAATCCACTATTTTATTCACGTTTGCTTAGCACACAATAGAGATCATCAACAATGCTTTACCGGCTATCCCCCCTTCTACCTAAAAAGTGATTTGTGAGGGGGTAATGGTTTTTTCTCTCTATTTTTGATGAGTTTTCTATAGTAAAAAAATAGCTCTCGTCGACAGCTGATTCCGTTTTTTACTGTATATCGGCTTTTATACAAATCAATATATATATATTTATTTTAAAAAGAGTGAGAGAGAATGATAGTAGAGATGGACGTTATTAATGCTCTTTTATACTTGAACCGTTTTAGATACCAGTGATAAATGCCAATCAGACCTAACCCTATCGGGACGAAAAAACTTTAAATCTGTTTCATTGTGCCATTGTTGAGCGATCGCCAGGGGATGCTATAGTTGAAGGAAATTACGTCAATTTTTCTTTTTTTCTCTATATATCACAAAAAAAAATTTTTCAGCTGTATCTTTATGTATAATATAATAGAATATCATAATAAATAATTCATATGAATTTATACTTACAATGAACGTGAAGCATCAGTCTTTTGCTAACCGATGGTGGCACGCCGTTGGCCGCAATGCAAAGGTATGCACCCATTTCTGATCTTGTCACTTTTGATAAAAGTAATGATTCACCTTCAACTGATGTCACTGGGACAAATGAAAAAAAAATATTGTATGGAATAAAAAAGTGCAATATTTAGTAAGATAGTAAAATTTTACTAATAATAACCTCATTTTTCTTTATAGTCTCTGATATATATATATATATATATATACACATACATATGTTTGAATATTATATAGATACATATTAATAGATGTATTATATAAATAATGTGTCTAAAAAGCTGTACGTTTCTGTTCATACAAATATTTCGTATCATAGAAAATAAATATTATGCATTTTACCAGTAGCAACTGGCTAATACACTTAAATATGTTTACAAAAGTATGAAGATAAAGAAAAAATTTATAAAATATGGTATCAAAAATAGTTGTTTTTTAATCTATGCATAAGTACTATGAGAATTTGGGAGGTTTAAATAAATTTTAATAATACTCGTATACCTAACTTATACATTGTATATATGTATAACATTATAATTTCATACGATGATTTTTTTTTACTAATTAGTTATTATTATATTATCTATAATATCAGTATCAATATCACTCTAAATTAGTACAATTAATTTTATATATTTTTATGTAGATATATTGTGATTATATTATTACCTACTTTATGATATTCCAAAAAAGGATGATATACAATCTATTATATTATTCTTTTTTCAAATTTTGTATATTATAAGACATATTTTCAAAATAATAAATAATGGCTTGTTCGCGAGTATTCCATACATATAAAGGAAGGTTTTAAGTTTCTAATGTAAACCTTGGCTTTCAAATGTCCTCTTTTAACAGACATTAGTTCATTGTATTTGTGTTTTTACATTACATAGATTAAACTAGTGCGATGTACAGGCCAAAAGTTGGGCTGATTTTTGCAAAGCTGCTGATGACGACCCTTGGGGCCTGCCCCACAGAGTGGTTACAAAAAAGATAGGTCAACGACGACCAGGTATTGAAGCTCGCGGAAGGGAGAACGCAATCACAGATCACCTTTTCCCAGATCTTACGAAAATCCTTTTCTTCGCCCACAAATTGGCCTTTTGAGCCCCCGCTAAAAGGTGATCAAGACCTACCGCAGTCAATAAACTTTTCAATAGACGAACTGCACAAGGTCAGCCTTCGGCTGTTATTATTTAAGGCCATCGGACCGGATGTCATTCCGAACGAGGGGTTCCTGGCAGTTTCTCGCTCCAGGCATTAAGCTCTACTTGATACTTACAACATATGCCTGAATTACCGCAAATTTCCTGCAAGCTAGAAGACAGCGAGGTTCGTCTTTCTCCATAAAGACTCTGGGAAGCCAGTTCAGGAATTATCAAGTTACAGGTCTCTCTGCGTGGTCGACGTAGTAGGCAAGCTGTTCGAAAGGTTCTTGTTGAATAGGTTAAATGATCATCTGGACGAAACTGGCCAGCGATCTGACCAACAATATGGCTTCCATCAAAGCAGGCCCACCGAGGACGCCATCCTTCCTTTAAGCGGTACAAGGAGCAGTGCTCGGGGCAATCCTGCACCGCGACCTGTGTGTTACCGTCTCCCTCGATATTCAAAATACGTTTAACTCCGCTTCTTGACGAAAAATAGACAAAGCGCTTCGAAAACGAAGAGTCCCTCCGTACTTAAATGTAATGATTCATTCTTATCTTCAAGACAGAAGTATCTTGGTGGGCAAAACGTAGCAACGGCGAAGCGTCACGTGCGGCGTTCCTTAGGGCTCGGTCCTCAGACCGGTACTGTGAAACGTATTCTACGAGGATCTACTGGACATTGATATATCCCCCAGAGTCCAGCTTGTTGTTTTTGCGGACGACGTTGCCGTTATCGGTATCACCCGAACTGGTCCATTAGTGGAGGCAGCCATCAACCCAATGCTTAGAGCAGTCTCCGCATGGATGCAGGACAATAGGATCAATCTGGTACCACAAAAATCTGAGGCGGTAGTAATGACCAAAAAGAAAAAATATGATAATCCAGAGTTCCACTTCAACGAATCTTTCATATCGATAAGCAGATATATTAGGTACCTGGGGGTTGAACTGGACACCCTCCTCTTATTTAAAAAATACATAGTAACGGCATCAAAAAAGACTACAGAAACAGCGATAGTAATAGGTCGCCTTATGCTCAACGTCGGCGGATCGGCACAAAGTTAGCGAGCCCTCTGGGCATGGTAACGAATAGTAAGCTGATTTAGGCATGCCCTACATGGGCAGAAACCGGAACTAAGACGGCAAAGAATTGCGCCGCTATGGCTAGAACACAGCGAATCACGGTATTGATCATAGCATACTAAACTGTCTCTGCTGAAGCCTTGCTAGTACTCTCTGGCATGGTACCGGCGGACCTACTAGTGCACGAGAGAGCAAGAATTAAAAGCAGGATGGCAGAGGACGCTTGACCGACCATTACTACAATTAAGGCTGAAGAAAGGCTCATTTCTGTAAACTCCTGGCAGGCCAGGTGGGACCAGTCGGAAAAGGGTAGGTTACGAATAAATATTTAGGTACAAACGAATGCAAATCAGGACATAGCGGGGCAGAACGTAACAATCACAACGTCGGATGTGCCACTGGCCACGTTCTATCTTTTCAACTTATAGCACTAGGGTGGGACGGACGATTACGGCTTCGATGCGAACGAGGCATCTAGGGCGGCAGATTCCGATTGGCCCGTGAATAAATAAACATCGGCTCAAAATTTAACCAAGGAACTTTTAACATAAGTGTACTATATAAATATATTGTATCTATTGTACAGGCTAATAAGAGTAAATCAGAGACATGTCCTGACTACTCTCAACAACAATTGTATGTTATTTATTGTATTTGTATTTAATAAACGATGGCGGCGTTGTGGAAGTATTGCGTAAGTAGTTTTTGCGGCGTTGTCGGTTCAA
Organism: Pentalonia nigronervosa; assembly: GCA_014851325.1. NCBI lineage: Eukaryota > Metazoa > Arthropoda > Insecta > Hemiptera > Aphididae > Pentalonia > Pentalonia nigronervosa. Next base: position 101,467 of record JACXSJ010000967.1, on the reverse strand, counting down.
AAAATAAAAAAAAGATTTAACTACAGAATACATATACATTTTATTGTGTTAAATGTATAAAATTAATTATAAATTCGAATTTTATTACGTGATCCGTTATGATTGTTGAAATATCACTCATCTTACTTTTAGTTTTTACTGTAGTTCCAGTTCTGACAATGATATCTCCACCATCTTCTCTTCTCCATAATATCTTTGGTTCAGGATATCCTCGAGCTTTGCAAATTAATTTAGCTGAACCACCTTCAGGGATCATCATATCTCCGGAAGTGTCTTCATATACGATGTCTGGTGGTATAACTACTTCTAGAAAAGCACTCTATAAGCAGATATATTAAGGTCAGTGAATAAAATAAAAAAAAATATTTATATTTTAGTAAAGTAAAGTTGCAATAAATTTTACTTGGCTTTTCATTGGATCCGTATTGACTTGACACATATAAGTACCTCTATCTTCTCTTCGAACTGTCCTAACATTTAATGTCCATGTGTTATAATCGTTGTGCGTGACGGACAACCTTTCGTTGTTCGTGATAACATGTTCGTGAATTGCTAATATAGCCTTCGTATCTGCTTTAATCCAAGCAACCTGAGTACAATCAACCGCGTGTTAGAAATATGAAGATACTTAATTCGTCGTATTCAGCAATCATAAGTATGCGTTGGTAGGCTTTGATAAGTGTACTATGTTGAATTAGTGAATCAGTTTTTTTTTATGTTAGAAATAATTCAATATTTTATGATGATATAAATATGAAAATAATCTAATTTTTACCTACCACCATATTTATGATTATTATTATTATATTACATTACATAATTATAATTATAACAATATATATTAGTCTACTCTAATAGTGCCATTTGTGCTATACAAGTGATTTCTTCTATACAATATTTAAATATAATAGATAGTGCAGAAAATATACATGTGCTGGTATGTGCTGTTTTGTACTAAAATTGAGGTGTAGTATTGGATCAAAAAAGACTGTATACGATGCGATGGAAATCCATTACGTAATGGGATTTGGTAGGGTGAATATACGTGTATATTCAAATGTACAAACATACTAGGAATACTTCGCATTTTTTTTAACCTATTTACTTTTCTATTAAAAAACATCTCTTTGTAATAACTATATAGGTACAATTGGCTTATATAAAAGTATAGAACGCATTGTATTAGGATAAAAAATACAAATATTTATATTATGTTTATCTAAACTCTTAATTTAAAATTGTTTTACATATGTAAAAACTATGAGAGCAATGCATTAACTATGCATAAAATTCCCAACTTTTTTTTACATCGTGATGTATATTTTGATATTTAATACTATTTGTATTAAATACAAGTACAATTATTAATATAATTGAATATCTTATATTATTTCAATATTAAGTATATTTTTATATTTTGTTAGCCATTTTAACCAGCGAAATTAAAATATTTACGTTTAAAAATTAATGTACATATTTTGTTATCCAAACGTCTGTACATTTAATTAAATGTTTTAATTTTTAAAATATATTTAAGTAATTTCAATTTACGTTCATTTTATGTTTTAAGTTTATTTTCGAGATTTTTTGAATCTAATTACATATTACATCTTTAATCGTTGAATTTGTTCAATTGTAGTTGTTTTCGAACAATAAAATTAATATTCTACAAGGCAAAAATGACCAAACAAGCTTAAATAAGATCATTTTTGTTGCGTTCTACAACACTTTTTACTGTGTAGGTAAAGGTTTATTTAAGAGAATTGGAAAATTGGAGCTGACGTTTATTGTACTCTTAGGATATTGTGTTTGCTGGTTTCTTAAAATTACTTTTTGGTCTCTCAAGGTATTGTGAGCGTTGTGTCACATTAAAACTTACGTTCTGTAGTCATAACTGAACGTTTTGTTTATGATGGCGTTCTAAGTAGGCAATCGAGGTGTCTTGATGAGTAGGGTAACTATTTCTTTATAATTTCTTTGTGTTTACTTACTTATCATTTAATAAAAAAACATTGGAAAAGTGCCCGTTTAAATTGAAGTGGACGAGTTGATGTTTTTTCGTTTACACAATTTATTTTTCTTGTGATCGACTTAAACTTTTTTACGGCTTGAAGTTTCCGGAATACAAGCTGTGCTTATTCTTTGGGTAGGGCGTTGATGAAAAAAGGAAATTGAGAAATATACTAGGAATGGGGATTTTACTGGACTACAGGTAAGGGATAAGCCACCACATCGTCTCCTTGTAATTCTTTGATACATTTATCTGTTTATGTTATCGAAACATCAATGATGGTATTTTCGTACTCGCCGTTGACTGAATACAATATTGCGTAACTTTTCCCCTTCCTCATTTCTTATTTTTTACTATGATGGGAAAAAGTATAAAACTGGGTTAAATACGTTTTGTCCCTAGTAGAAGTTTTGGCGACTTACCACCATATTAGAATTCACAGCACGAATGGAAATCGTTTTTCATTTTACCTTATGGACTATGTTAGACGATATTCAATACAAGAGTTAGTATACACAAATATGCGGATTTAATTTTATATTGAATAATATGTGTTTATAATTTATTTTTTAAGTTATCGAATTGCTATTTAAGAATTACTTTATAAAAATATATTTTTTAAATAGTTTTACTACAGATAATATACATACATCTAGTTAAAAAATGTATACGTTATTGTTTTTATAAAGTATGTGTAAAAAAAATATTGTAATCGTTTTATAATAGCTCAATTTCAAATATAAGAATGCACATACTTTTTGATTAGTGTAACCGTATTTTTCTGTTTTTCTATAATGGTCTAATGAGAAAACACAATATGCCACCTTGTATGTTGTAAGTAGTTTTAAAATAGATCTGTTAATAGTAGTTTTAGTTTAGTATATGTATCAATAAATTTAGAGAATGAAATTGTTGTACGACATTCTATTATTGCATCAAATGGCAGTAGAAGACTATTAAAAATATTATCCATAAACTTGTGAATTGGATAGTTTTTTAGCTTTATACGTTGGTTTAAAAATTATATACTTTATAAGATTTACCTTAGATTAAATTCATCTTTTATTTAAATTTGTGGAAATTGTAATGACCATAAACAGTAGTGGTCCGATTAATTTATGGTTTATCGTGGATAGTGGTGTAAAGAGCTTGTATCAGGTGTCACCAACATTTTCTAACAAGTGAGTTACATTAAACGGTTTAAGTATTTGATAATTGACCGACCACTATTTATTTAGGTAAATTATTTTTATTATTACACGCAGGATAATAATAAATTTTAAATTAATATTTTTCTTTCATTATTTCTTCGTCGGATAATTGTATTTTTTTCTTCGCTAATAAATATTTTACTTTGTATATAAAGCGTAAAAGTGAGTTCAAGATTAAGCATGTGATCAACCGATATTGGTATGATTAATTTTTAATATGATCGACCAATATTCTTTGAAAGATCGTAATCGACTGGTTGGCGATTCCTGGCTTATATGGATAAAACAATTTGTACATTTTCATTAGTATTAGCGGCACGTGAGTTCGATATAATTCCTTTCGTAAATAACACACGTAATGGCGACGGAATTGTATTTTAATCGCACATGAATGAAAATAATAGGAATGCAGTGACTATATATTATTATAAAAAATTATCCGTTTAAAATTGAATTGAAAAGTCGTACTACCTTAAATTCATAACTTATTTGGTTGATTTAATAAGTTGATATAATATGTGAACTATAATATGAACTAACCTAACCTAATCTAATCGTTATACTGCCACGACAGTGCATTCGTGACGAAAAAATATGCTCAAACGTAACGTTGGAATTTGTCAGACTTACTGTGTGATGATTTGAAATGTTTTTCGAAGAGATCTGTGAAGCAGAAAATCGGCCATAAAATATTGCGCTGCAAGACATTGTCGACGTAAGAAAAAAAAACCGAAAAGCTGTGGTTTATCCAGTCTGGTGTAATATGTAGGGGTAGATACATTCCACAGCATTATTTAATAATATATGTCATTCTTGTTGTTGTGAAGAGGGTGGAGAGGGTGTCGGGACTCGCTGATCTGCGATCTCTGACAGAGGTTGACAAAACGACGCACGTAAAACGGCTGTCATCACTTCGATGGGGCCGAATGCGTTTTCCGGTCAAACAACGATAACAATAATAATATAGTTAAACCTACGTAGTGGCATTTCCGAATATTGCATGTGAAAATCATTAGTTAAGTTGAATTTCGTGTGAGGTTTTCCCGCGACAGATTCGATAATTATGTACATGGTTTTCTACAACAGATTTGCGTAAAATCCGAGCGACTTATCTCAGTATTCAGTGCATATGATTAGATTTAAAAATTTCGAAAATTTTAAATTAAAAAAAAACAGGAGTACATATACACAATATACATTTACAATATATTTGATAAAAATTGCAATTCGAAGTTAGTAAAATAAAAAAAAAATTAAATTTTAAATAAAAATGTAATTAAATTAAAACAAAATATATGAGTAGGTAGATTTATAAATAATTTTTTATTTGTCGTATAATCAATCTGGATACTAACTATTATAATATATTATTATTTTGTTATTAATATATTCGTTAAATTATAATCACATATATTCATTAACTAGCCATTTACTAATATATTAATGTAATATATTCCCATTGTGAAAACCCATATTACAGTTTATCGAATTAACTAGCTTTATTTTTACTATATGACATATGACGTGCAGATCAGCAAAAACCGGTCGTTTGTTCAAACTTTTACGCACGCAGTTCGAATGTGTCACGGAAAATACGAGCACGCAACTCTGTTGCAAAAAAACTGTGAACGGAATTCGGTGTTGTCGACCAACATAATCGCTCTTTGTCGGATAGAGAATATGTTTCGGTGACCGCCATCCACTCACCCAGGAGTAGTGTCGCGCCGATGAATAATAATGCTTTCAGACGGATGGGGTGTGTGAAAGACCGAAAGCGGCGATGACGACGGCGACGATCCGGTGGTGAAGTGCGGAAAATATCGCTCACCCTCGTCACACACCTTTGCCGAGCGTATGAACTCCTTATTCTCACCCCTTCAATAGTTCTGCGGGCTTCAGAATTATAATGAGACTCGTCGCATCACACAATACGCTCTTTCAACAAACTATATTATATATTTTATATGAGTATTGGGATTTGTTAAACATTTACCGGGGTATTGCTTAACCGCCGTGTCTGCTGCCATCTCACACCCTTACCGCACTTACGCTTTTAGCACGCATTCTCATCAACCAATGCGCACTTGTCTTAAGTCATAAAGCTGGTCAATAATATACCACGTGGGCCTATACATCAATCCATGACTCATTTGCCAACCTACTTACTTATCTACCCTTGTCGACGGAAATCTTATACCTCCGATAGATATCTTCTTTATGCAACGATAAGTTATAATATTTTTATGAGTTTTATAATTAGATACGTTTTAATTCATTGTTATTCCAGGCTTAAATTTTTAAAATTTAAAATTTAATGAGTATATTTGAAGATTACTGCTTAGCTTTAGTTTTTATAATAATTATACTTATATTATTATATACATTGAAGTTTGTTTAATAGGTCTCTTTTTATCTTGGTGTTATATTAAAAAAAAAAAAATTAAATAAGTTTTTAGAATAAATTTAGATTATACTAGAGTTATTACTTTATTAAGTTTAATTTAGTGTAGTTTATTTTCGTGTTTTCTTGGAAATATAATAATTTATATATTGTTTTATAGTCACTAACTATTGAAAATATTAATATATGTTCAAATTATTAGTATCAAAATTCAAAATATATTGAAACAATATACGAAAAAAAGAAAATAATTATAGTTCATTATGAACACTAAAATATTTATAAAATGATTTGAATATTATTTATCAAAATATCTTGGCTTGATAGTTGCTATAACAAGTAATTTGGAAGTTGTAAACTATATAGTTTAATATAAAGGGTCTGGGGCATACTTAACTTCATTCATTAAACTAATACTAAAAAGTCAAAGAGTGAAAGGTCAAACAATGATATTATCACTGTTTAATTTATAGGCTATTATAACATAATTGAGTTGCTGCTTCTAGTTAAAGTTGACAGATAATAAACCTTCTTCCTTAAATCCCAGAATGATAATTTAACTGTTACGTGTTATTAGTAATTGTATATAGCTTATGAGTAAATTTATAAATACGAAATAATTTTTAAAAACAATACTATTTATTTTCTTAGACTCGGAAAAATTTGAAATAAAAATAAATATTACATTTATTTCGATGGTCAATTATTGTTTATAAGCACTAAAGTAGGTATACCTTCTTAGTTACCTATATTTAATTATGATCTGTTTAGGGTTGCTGATAATTTATTTTTATCTTACCTTCTTTTATTATTTTACTTAAGTAACTTTTATGTGGTTGTACAGAATTTATAAAATTATTGTGTCTACAAATCTAATATATCAATAATGTGAATTAATTTAGACAATAATATTATGTTTATTATTAATTATTGTATGTTGTTATCTTTTTTACGTATGCATGTTATTTAATTAATGAAACAATTGTACAAATAAGTATTATGTTATTAACATTTTTATTTAAAATTAATATTGTTATCTTCTAATATTATTTTTAATATAATTATTGAGCATTTATGAAATATGAAATATCTATTGTTATATTTTTTTTTAAAGTTCATTATTATTTTTATTATCTTGATTTGAGTATTTTAAATTGTATTGTTATTATATTGAGGAAAAAAATTTCTTAAATATAAATTATGTTTTTAAAAAAAATGTATATAAAAAATGAAATTCACTACTTTTATTGGCTTATTGAAGTACATAGAGCAATTTATGATAATAATAAATGCATTTAAAATATTATGCAATACATCAAGTAATATTTAATTAGACATTTTTGTTATAAATTGTTCTTTAGTTCAATGTTTTGAGTGCAGAAAACTCCAAAAGTTTAACTCGTGTTAAAAAAAATCTTGTAAAAACATTGAACATTTCAAGAATTCAGAGCAATTGAAAATTCTTCACTTGTTGGAAAGTATTTACGGTCAAAATGTTTTTGTGTATCTCCATTTGGCTACCTTTGACGATGATATTGTTTTTTTCTGGATTACTATTCTACTATATAGCTATTTGTATACATAAAAACAGCTTTTTGTTTATTTCTTTTTTATCAACTTAAAACAAAATAAACTACTCAATTCATTGAAATGTAAGACACTAAATAAACTTTCAAAAACCATTAATTTGTATATAACTTAAATACTGTAAATAATAGAAAATCTTAATGAATAAAACAATTTCTATCATGAATGAAAAAGACACTATGGGTGACATACTTAATTCCTGTATTCTTATTGTTTTGATAGTTATTATGTTATAGTACATACAAAAGTACAAAAATAAAGAAGGTTCTAGACACTATACTTATGGACAACTATAGGTGAGTTCTTAAAGAAAAAAGGGCATTTGAAAGGATAAATTTCTTGGACTCATGAAGTATGTAGTGACACACCCGGTAAACCTTATCCTTATGATTTATGAGTTATGTGTATTATGCTTATGAAAATTATAACTTCAAACTGATACAATGTTATATGAGTTGTTTATTATGATTATTTTATACTACTTTATAGGGGTTGTTAGACAATTATAAATATTATATATTAAAAACTATCTTATATTTAGTATACTATTTTATACTATCGATTAATTGGATATAAGATAGGTTAGCTTATGGTTGAGTTATTATAATATTATGTTCAGAGTAGTGTTAATAATTAATATGTTAAAACATGGTTTACTATAATGTATACATTATAAAGCAAACTGTTCGCATTATAATTTACGTTTTTTTTTTTTTTTTTTATAAGAAGACGCTAAATCAATATTAACTTTGTTAGTTACTACTGTTTGGCATTACTGAAAAATGCTTGTTTCATATTTCTATCATAGTGTTGTTTAGACTAAAATTATTGTAAAATCAAAAGAGGTGATCTGAGTCCACGACTGTTGTATATACATTTTTTTACAATTTTAATTTCAAAGAAAAACTATATAATAATTTGTTAAAAAAATAAATGTGTATTAATCATTATATTTAGCTTAAATCTAATATTTAAAAAATAACTGATGTGATCATAGATTTAGTACTACTATTTAAAAATTATACTCATTCTGAAATGAAGAAATGGAAACACAAAACAATATTTTTTACAATACCGCTGTTGGAGAAATGGAGGCAGTAAATTTCAGTGTAGCGACCTTTAAATACGATTTTATGTTTCAGTATTTATTAGTCAGTAATTTATTAAATTTAGTTATTTATCGAAGCTTTTGACGTATTCACCGGGTTAAAATATATATTTCCGTCTCAATTTAAACCACAAAATATTTATTTTGTTCGCGTTTCTTATATAGATACATTAACACATTAGCCTATATATTTTATATAACGTGCAAGAAAAAGTCCATTTTTAAAAATTTCATACTGTTAATTTGTCATTGTTATTAATTTTTTTCACGAGTGGAGATGGTTATGCCTAAACCGATTTGCTTGTAAAGTTATTATACTTCTACCGAAATACACAAAGCACTGTATCCAAACTGCCGCAGGCAAATTGCCCATCTCGGTTGAATTTGTTTACAAAGTGAGGTACGCCGACACTGAATTGCTCATGAACCGATGTATAATCAAATCGAATACGACAAGCTTCGTATTTTATACATATTAGTAATTTTTTCCGGGAAGAGTTGGGTAATACAGATAATGCAATTTTAACTATTAACTGCAACAGTTTTTTGCTCAAATAAAAATTAAATTTTCCTATTTTAAGGATAAAATTTCTCTCATATATTCCATACTCATGGGTTGATTTTCGGGTTAATAAATAGTTTTCTATAACCTTTTCGAGATTGATTCTTTAAATAAAGATGAAAACCTAATCAAAATCGGTTCAGTGGTTATCGAGAGTGTTGCTAACATACAAATACACTTTTCCTCTCTATGTACCTATTTAATATTAGGATAGGATATTATTTTTAATTTGTATTGGTAATTACACTGTAGTTACATTAAATTTATAATTTATAATTAAGAATTTTAGTTCATTATATAAATAACTTTCAAAATTAGGTAAAGTAAAATATTATTCTGGTATAGTGAACCGACGAAAACAAAAAAATATTACTTTAATAGAATCTGTGAACACCGATTGATGTATTTAGATTAAAGATTAAACCTGCAAAATTATAACCATTATTAAAATACGTTATAAAAACTATTTAAATTAACTGGACACTTTTATTCATGGTATTATATGTTATGTTATATGTTATTTCTATGATAAACTTATTTACAAAAGACAGGTTCATGTCATATAATATAATATATCATCGATGGTAACACACTCAAGTACAAAGCGGTTTATTTGCAGTGTGTTGAAGAGATTATTTTCACAAGGACACAGGGCAAACTACCAGAGGTAGTGGAATTCGGTTTATTAAAAGGCAAGTAAGGTGAAGGAATATGAGGTAGAGAAGAAGTGTAGAAATACGTCCTCTGCAGTTATTCGTCCATGAGTTGTTCCAATTTCAGAGTTGGGAAGTTTTCGTTTCAAATCCGATCATGGCGATCGTTGGTAACCGGTGATGCATGGGTCGATAAGCGGATCAGTGTGTTCGGGAAGTTTATAATGAAAGATGGTTAATACTCTGCGAAAGAGGTTTTTTGGCTACTGTCATTGCGTCTCAAGGCGTAAAATAATTACGAAACTCCGAATACATTCCATGGGAGGGAGATTACTAAAACCAATGTTCCAACCACATGTATACCCTTGTAAATGACGACTTTTACATTCTTCACACGGAATTAACACATTATTCTTCTTACTGCTATATTTTTTTTTATTTGACTGTATCACACTATGATTGATTTCATTAAATAATTGTGATTATAATTCAGCAATAATTTCTATATAATAAAAATATTTCACTACCCTCGTTCTATGTCAAGTTAAACTATTTTATTTATATATTATTTTTTTTTTTATTGTATTAAGTACCCACTTTCTAGAATTCAACCATGATATTTCTTAAAAAATGGAAGCATCCTAAGAATTTTATTTAGTTTAAATGTAAAAATAAATAAGAATAATTATAGAAAATTTTATCTTTTGTAAATAACTTTTAAAAATATTATTAATGTATCATGTTTTTCTAAATAGCTTTCAAATGTGTGTATGTGGTGATATTATTTTTTTATATTTTTTTATTTCTATTTATTGACTATCTATGTCCTATATTGATAAGAAAAATAATCCAAACAACTAAAAAATTATAAAAGGCAAATAAAAAGATAAAAATTGATTGTATTAAGTTAAAATTATATTGGGTTTATCTATTTTTTGGCAATTTTGGTACCAAAAATGTCTGTGTAATTTGGGTATAATATAGTATATTGGAAGTTGTATCAATAATAATATTTGTATTGCTAAGTTTACAATAAAATAAGAAGTATCACCAAAAACATATTTTTCACTTACAGAGCTACATTTTTATAATTTATATATATAAAAAATTAAGATGATAAAATTCCAGCCGTTTACTGGGTTATTGCTGAAACCGTTGTTTAATTCGGATCGTCTGTTAAAAAATAACCAAAATACTGCTATGGTTGCGCGACGGGATGAACTGCAACGCTTAAGGAATTTATATAACGGAAACTAACGTAGCATTTTTAAAAATTAAAATGAATCAAATGCAGAATTACATTGTTAACGTCAACTAATATTGTATAAGCCTTGGCGCACCGAACAAAATTTCAAAAACAACAAAATTTGGCGAGACGCATTTTCTCGACATAATTTAATACAACATGATGAATTAAAAAAAATATAAAATAGGTACTTGATTTGTGAAAAATTCAAAATTATGCAGCTGATTACTTGCCGTATATTTATGCTCCGCCCCTCTTTTGTACACGGACATACTTAATACATTTTCTTGGTTATAATTTGTTGTTTATGTACCTACTATCAATAGATAAATAAGAAATAATAGAACAAATAGAATTTTTTTAGTTTTAGATTTTTAGCTATATAAATATTAAATTGGTATTTTTACTAAGACAGAAATTCGAGTTAGAAATTTCGAGTTACCGAGAGTCGATTGCTTTGTTATATCATAATATTAAATTACACATATTATATTATAAAGCTTTAAATTTTTTTAAACGAGTTCGTTTTAACTACGAGCACTATAACATATTTTTATTATTCTATTGAATATGTACAAAATACTTTAATTGAATTGCTTATAATATTATGTAAAACTTTTTGAATAAGAATTAACGTTGTGAGGTATCTAATAAATGTACAAAAAAAATGGTAAACACGAAAAAAAATAAGATAAACAAGATTTCAGAATAATCTCATATTTGGTGTTAAAAAAAAATAAGGCTAGTTTAAGCGAATATAGGATATTAGGTTGTATCTGATAGTACTAAGAGAAACATGCTGAGTTGCATAAAAAAAAAAAAAATGGTTCACTAAAATTTAATGGAACGATTATGGGCCAACAAATTATATTATTCAAGGTATATTAGCTCACTATTGATTCATCAAATATTTAGTGATTGTTTATGCAACTCGGCATTACGATGATAAAAAAAAATTAATAATAAAATGGGCATTCAACAGGAATTAAAGATCTCGTAAATAAACATTATAGTTTCAAGAAAATACGTTCCACGCGTTCTTATATATTTGAATTATTTTCAAATTACCCTATGAATTATTGTTTATACAATTAGTTGAAATAAACGAAAGTCGCTGATTAAAAATCAATTATTTTTTTTTTTATGAGAAGGATTATCGTTTTTCAGTGCTCTGCGTGCATAGAGCAAACGTGGTGCAAGTCTGTGTAGAGCATATAGTGTAGATTTAGTGTAAAAAGGTGAGAAATTGTGCAGCGCTGGTGATAGACGAAGCCGTGGTGCGAAGAATAGTTTCATTTTTTATTTTTATGACCAAAGTTACTGATACCGACCCTGGCTGAAGTGAAGCCGCCTTCGGGAGCACTCACCCTGTTACCACCGATATTGTTCACCACACACGTAAATATCGCGTCTCGGCCCTGGGCAATAGTCACGTTTTCCAGTGGGAACAAAAAATCTGGCTCGAAACCGTTCACTGAAACATACAACAAAAATATAAGATTATTATCGACAGCAGGCATTTCGTGGTGTATTATATTAAATCACGTAAAATGTTTTCGCAGCAAATTGAAAAAAAAAATAGCTGGGATTATTGTCCCTAAGTGTTTTTACAATCTCGCTCTCGATATTAAATAATTTTTCTCTTATTTTCTTGTTGTTCAACCTAGGTCAGTAAATAAGTTTGTTTTGGTTTGGTTACTAACTGCAGTAGTACGTGATAACTGATGGACCATTCTAAAGTTGTGTATTATACAATATTTTGTTATTAATTTTTACGCTATTGCTAATAAAAAAAAAATTTAATAACATAATGATTCTAAAGACAATTAACATTCGAAGGTTGTCTACACATTTTACGAATTTTAATTTATTTTTGTTTGTTTATTATATTGTGAGTGGTACTATATTAATTTAGCATATTATATTGTATTCTTTACTATACTCTGCATCCGTGCAATAGTTTAAAATGTATTAAAATAATAGTTTTGAAAATATATTTAAAAATTTAATCAATAAAATATTATCAGTGTATAAACTTTTAGAGAAGTATAGAAATGTCATTGCAACATTTTATACATTAATTGTTGTTTATAGCGCACTAGAAAAAAACAATTATATATCATATTTGGGATGGAAAATAAACAAAATAACGCGAGTGTGCTGCCATCATTAATTATTATTATGCTCTATTCATAATAATTGTAGGTTATACGAATTTCGTAAATAAATTATAATTGACGTATTCAATGTTATTTTTTAAAACTGTAAAGGTCGATTTTGGTTTATTCACAGGTAAAGGTACATAATATGTGATTAATTATCTCGAGCTTGCTAGGTTTTAATTGCACCGAACAATATTTACATGTAAACGATGGATACATACGATTACACTAGGAAATATGTAAAACAATATAATTATGTTAGTATAGTACAACATAGAGATGACGGTAGGAAATAAGTTCGCTATTTTGCGCTTGTATCATTATTTAGGTTGAGGTTACCGATCAAAAAAACGAATTAAGACTATATTATAAAGTGCTCATATGAACTATATATAGTATTCTGTATGCATGTGAAGGACGGAAAAATATTAATATTAATCAAAAGGAAAAATCTATGGTCCCCAAAAAAAAAAGGAGGAGATTATATGATATCAACGAAAAGAAAAAATTCAGAGCCGAGAGCGATATCAATGAGCTAAACATAGAAGGAATTCTCAAAAGCAGAAGGATAAAGTAGGCCGGACACGTCTGAAGAGCTGAGAGCCAAAAAAATGACTAGTTCATAATAATATGGAAACCAGACAAAAAAAGACAGAGAGGACGACAAAGTCAGCCGATTGATCAGTCATAGAATACCTCAAGCTCATGGGAATAAGAGATGGAGAACAACTTACTGTCTAAAGATAGGGATGCAAGGAGAAGTGTTGTAATCAGTGGTAATAAAAGATTTAGCATGGAAAGGATGTGGCTGATTTTTTAATATGCGTTATTTGATCATTTAAAATATGATCTATGGTTATAAGATAAATTTGTTTAAAATACAAACTTTAAAAAGTTTCTTAGGTACCTAGTAACTATTAATAAAATATTTTTGTTATTATTAAATGAGAAATTATTAAACTATTTTTTTTCTACCAGTTCGTCCAGTACTTCGTTTATATTTATAAATTTATAACCCCTGATGAACCTAACCTAACTTGTGGATTAAAGTAGAGTGTTGTTGTAGAACATTTTTGACCATCGAGTGGGAATAATTACCATATATTTTGAATAGACAACCCATAACAATAATAGCTTAGATATGAGTTTATGTCACTATATAAGAAATTTACATTTTTTTTTTTTGTTACATATAAAATTATACATAAAATATACATTATACACACACATATATATAAATTATTATAAATATTCAAAAAATATGTCACAGGGGGTGGGAGGATTTATCCCCTTTTTAATCACACTGATTGACAGTGACCGGGTGTAGTGGATGCGGGGATGTGACTACAAGGCCTCTGGAATAAACCACAAAAAAAAAGGATAACGCGTAAACAGTTATACTCGTAGTTTAATACGGAAACGACCGGAATAAACACAAGCACAATATAACTCTCACACGCACGTGGTGCAGAAACGACTACGGCTGATCAAATTCAACAATAGAGGAAGCGGAAGGAATGCATAGATATATAGTTTACAGTGTCGAAATTACATGGTTTATATATAATATTATATTAGTAACCTATATATACAGTATACACGCATGCGACTTGCATAATATTATAAAGGTTATATCGTGCTGTGATATAACAAGAAGAAAGCCTTAAGTATTTAGCTTTGATCAAAACGTATGTATGTGAAACGATTTGCAAGGTTTGTTTCTCGAATGGATGGATGAGTAAAATAAAATAATAATAATAATGTTTGAAATAACAAATCTCTCACGAGCAAACGTAACCGGAGGCGCGAGAAGCTGCAGCGCTGTTCGGCCGCCTCTGTACGCTCGCACTCGGCCACCGATAACCACATTAATTAATTGCGATAGGGTATACATATACACATTGGGCAAATTAAAGGGTAGGAAAACGAGTATTCTGATTTATGGGAGCCGGTCCACCCCTACCGCCGCCGCCGCCGACCAACGGTCCTGCGGTGGTCTCTACGTCGCCTCGTCCTCCTCTTTCCTCCGTCCGTTGCAGCGGGGAGCGATCCCTTTTCGAAAACCAATGTCCACAAGGCCTTTGCACATAAAAACACATGTTTCGAAAACAAACTTTCGCGAATTTAATTGAAAACGTCTGATTTAATTTATAAGCGAGCCCTACGCGCTAATTTTTACTTGTCTCGCGCCAAAAAAAACCCCTATTTGTCATGATACCGCGTAATTAATTTTTGTTCAACTTGCTTATTGGACTTCAATTTATTTTTTACAATTTCAAAATTGCTTTAAATGTTTTATAAGGTGGTGCTTGTTCTTAATACCGACAACATTACAAACTATCAATTTTAATCCTTTGAATGTCAGTGGAAAAATTATTAAAATAATTCAAATGATACATTTTTCAAATTTCAATATGTATTTAAAAAAATTTACTTTATCAATAACCTTATTATTTTACAAATAGCTTGAATGTTGTTAGGTAGTTAATATGTTAAAATTAAAAATAATTACATAATGTATATACTAAATAGGTTCTAAGTTAATTTCTCATTTATTCATTTTATATTTTTAGAAATTCTGTGAAAATTATAACTGTTATAATATGTTTTATCAAATTATATTATATTATTTTACGTTCTTTGTTATTAAATTTTTCGTATATATATATGTATTATGATAAATTTATTTTATCTGTAAATTGTATTAATTTAATACATATTTTATACTTAGTTATGGGAATCGTTAGTTAATTTCTAATTACATATTTTCTTAAAGTACATTTAGCCTAAGATTTAAGTCTACAAATATAAAGTTTACAAATTATGTTTAAAATAAAATTATTTATTTTTATCGAATATTTCAATATAGTTTCAAGTTTGGTAATTAACAATATTATCTTAATTCAATCTCCTTTTTTTTTATATCTATTATTATATTTACGATGACTAGTTATATCCAGGTCTATTTGTCACCTAGTAGCCTAGTATACATACTTCTTACCTCCACGAAACGTCATACCAAGTGGATTTAACAACGGATTATCATAAAGTTTCTCAAACGAGAAAATGTCCTACAAAAAAGTCTAGTGGATGGGGAAGTATCTGGAGGGAAAACTTTTGGGAATATGTTCATAAATTAGATTTATATATACTTTAAAATACAGGATTTAATTAAAAAATATATTTTCGTAATGTTAAAAGTCGTGTAATTTTATAATTATAGGTTTATAAGGATAATTTATTATTAATAAGAATAAAAATAATTTTCGTGTTGCATAGTTAAATCAATAAGCTAGGTACCAAAATGTGATATTAAATATGAATAATTTTATATAAAATGTAACCTATGTAACCTATTAAATAAAAAGTAAAAAATGTATAGCAATATATTGTGATATAGAAATAATAATGAGTGAATACGTATTATATGGTAATGAATGGTGATCAGTGATTACTATATTAGTATGTGTTATAATATGATATACTATCACAAAAATAATAATTCCGTCAATCGTTGTTGTTATCCGTTATTCAAGAATTGAAAAAAAAATCCAATTTCATAGTTTTACGGTTTTTGACTGTATTGGAGTGGTCGGCCAAGTCGACCAATGATGATTAAATTTGAACGACCTATGCATTGTCCCCTATAATAGGTTATAGCATTTCATTGCGGTGGATCGTCTAATTTTTGGAGTGCGAATGCCGGTGACACACACACACACTTACACACACATTCACACAGCGCCGGATAAACAAGATATTGGCCCACCAAGTTTTTGAATTCCCAAAGTTTGATTACAGCTACAACTATAGTGCGATTTTATTAAATTTCTATTATATTTCAAATATAATTTCGATTCAATTATATTTTCTACTAATGTTTGTACAAAAAAAAAAAAAAAAAAAATAATAAATAATAAAATTACGACCAAACACTCATAACCATACTTTAAGCGGCCCACCGAGATTTTCTCTCCAGCCTTATCTGGGCCTGCACACAAAAATTTTAACTTTAAGCATACGGGGAAGACGGAGGATAAAACCTATATAAAGATATTGTGAATATTTTATCGACAGTATATTGTGTCACAAAGCGAAAAACACCATTCTGCAATTTCAAGTAACGGGTAAAATAATATAAAAATGTCAATATCAATAAAAATAATGAATAAAATTAATTTTTGAGCTTAACCATCGTGTTTGTAAAACGGTATCTGGCTAATAGGTTTTTATAGTAAATATCTGTTTAGTATATTTTGAGATAATTTATATAGAATAACCAAAGCAGTAATGTAGTGACAAAACCGTACATACATATAATTTCTAATAAAATCATTAAAAAATATAAATTATGAATATAAAATGAAGATCATATATAAAACAGGAGTTTTTCAGATAAATGTCCACAATATAGTGTATCTAAGAAAGAGTCGAGTAAAAAAGGAATTTAGTGTTTACGCTTAATCCTGTTGACTTTAAAATTTATAAAATATATTGTAATAATAGTAAATTGTTGCTAGAAAGTATCATGCAAAAAAATGGTATCATTTTTTATTATTATCATTACTCAGACGGTAAAATGTATACTACGCATAATATGAGAATACTGTATAATATATAATACATACATGTGTATATAAATAATATAATATACTAAGTGTATATACATATTATATAATATCCTTATGTATGTATGTATATATTGTATGTATATACTATGGTGTGTGTGTAAGAGCTTCTTGGAAAGCGTTATTCCTATCGTTTTTCGAATTCCAATCGCAGTAACAGCGGCAGACAAGTCGTCGTCGTCGTCGTCGTCGTCAGTCTATACACCCCACCCTCCGGATCAGACGTTGTCACGTATAAACGATTACCGAAATAATGGGTCGTTACACGTTTTGTATTTAAATTCGATTCCGTCGATTACTCTTTGTGTTTGTTTTTATTTTTTTCCCTATTATTTCTCTCGTCGGTGTACGCGCACATTCCAAGTACGACCGTCGCCGCCGCTGCCGCATCACCAATGACGGCGCGGCAGTAGCGGAAACTGCGACAACGACCACGTCCTTGTCGTGCGTTTGTCCCCAACACCACCGGATTTCAATAAAAACAAAAACATTTTTAAATGTTAAAACGCGTACATAGATGAAAAAAAAATACTGTTCGTAGACGATGACGCAACGTCGTACGTCCCTTGCGGGTTGAATAATAATTGTCCGAGACGAGACGTGAACCGATGAAATGGTCGACAGCGAGTGATGGAGGCGGGAAACGAAATTCCACAGACACCCTTTTATGTAGGAAACAAGAAAGTGGATAGTATTAAAAGTAAAAAGGCCGGACATGTATACAAGCTACGTCTTTCATGTCACGGATTCGAAAAACAATTTTAGGCGTTTAATAACGGTTTCGAATAGCTTCGATATTCATCGTAACACTTAGGTATATTAAATATTTTTAAAAATAACATTGATAGAAGTATTTTATATAAGTGTTAATAATATTCTTAACTAATAATGTTAAAACTTAACCATTTGCTGTTTACACTAACTTAAAAAAAAATTGTCGACACTATAGTCTTCAATTAAATATTTAAAAATATTGATTTTATTTTAAAAATGTGTAGATTGTGATAATATAATTAAGCACGCTTGAAAATATAGTAATAATATGTAAATAAATTGCTTGATATTCCTTTAAATACAACATTCGAAAAATAATTTAATCACCAGCATAAAATAAACAACTTATTTTTGAAAGAGCGTACGCAATTAAGCTAACAGAGTTTATTAATTGTGACTTAATTTTTTAATAAAATCCCTAACTAATATTATTTAAGGTCTCTAATACTAAACATACAATATTTAACTTTTGAAAAATAATTAAAAGTTATTTTTTGAAGTATTTATTTATATCTAAAAATATTAGTTAATATTTTAGTTTTATTAGTTCTTTAGTTTTTTTTATATAAGTTCATTTTAATATGATAATTAAATGATTAAATAAAGCTATGAGCATCATAATATTTTAGTTTGATAATTTAAAAATATAAATTACAATAATTTAGTTGTTATAAGCTAAAATTATAATTTAATGTTTTTCGTAATATTCTATAATAGTTAATATAATTAATAAAATACAATTAATTGCGTAGTTAAAATAATGTTTTAGTAGTTAGTTGTTGAAGTATTATCATGATTTTTCGTAAGAACTGAACTTTTTTAAAAAATATTTCTATAGATTATTTACGTACATTATAGTATATACTATCTATATATTTATTATAATATTATAAATCATTAATAATTATTTTAATACCCCGTATTATATATTTTTCATAGTTATATGATATTAAAAAAGTATAAAATAGATAAATATGATATATGCTCGCTGGAAAATCATAAAGCCGATATAAAGTTGTAATAGTTATTAGAACATTTTCTATTTTTTCCAACTAAAATATTACACCACATGGTTTTTAGTTGAATTTCTAGTACCTAGTTATGGTTATATATAATTTTAGGGTTAACCAATATTCGTAAGTATAACGAAAAGCAAAATGCCACGTGAAGATGTTTTTGAGTTAAAGTTATTTATATATATATTATACGTGATGAGTTTTACCGTCTCCGCCACTTAAACTACGAGTGCAATTTTGTTTAATGAGTGAGAGTACTGATGAATGCTCGTGTGTACACAGGAAATTAAGATGAAATGAGTTGTGCATAATTAGCAAAAGGCTCGAAGAATAGGTGGATTCAAGGGTGGAGGGGAGACGGCTGGCGGTTCAATGAGCAGTACAGACTCACGTTCTCTTTGGATCTATGTAATAAGCGGTAGAGACGTTTATGAATGGTGTGCACGGTTTCCAGCGAACCGCAAAGGAAAATAGCAAAGCCGGATACGGGAAATCGGACGGCAACTACAGTTCGGCTGACTGGTTAGTGGTTGCGCGGTGGGGGGGGGGCATGTAAGTGCTCGTTATATTCCCGTGGGAGTTGTATAGAACGTCGATTTTGAGCGGTTTTCTTATATATATAAAAAAATAAAAAAAAGGAAGAAAAAAGAACGAGATAAAAAAAAAATAAGATACAAAACTGATAGACATTGGTTGACTTTTACTTTTCAATACATGATTCTTCTCGCTTCTCATCACCACCACCACCACCTCCATCACCGCAACCACTAACATCTCTGCTGTACTGGCGGTAGTAAAATGTGTCTGTGGATGAGTTCGGCAAATGTTTACTCATAAAACAAAAGCATGTGTTTCCCCCGCGGTGGTGTCGACGGCGGTAAACAGTGGTGGTGGTGTGGTGAACTCTTTTTTTTTTTGAGAAATGATTTCTGAAAACGAGATGGAAAAAAATGCTCGGGGGACATTTTGACGGGATCGGAGGCTATCCAGACGACGATCGGGAAAAGTTGTACGTTTTGGTGTGGGCGAGGGAGGATTGTTCTCGACAACAAAAACACCCCCCGGCCGCTGCACTTGCAGGGCGGTTCAACGTGATGGTCTCGGGGGACTATTTTTTTTTATGTGTCTTCATGTTGATTGCTCGTGCCTTGTACTGAGAACACAAAAATTAATCTTGTTACAATATGATCGCTATTGTCGTTGAGTTTTATAAGCCCGTCTGAAATCGTTACATACATATTATCATCTGCAATTGGCTAAAAGCGTTGAATTATCATAGCCGTTAGATTTATGATTTAAATGTGTAATAGGTCCTGTACTTATGTAATAAGTATTCAATAATGCAACCACACACATTAACCATTCAACCATTTTTCATCAATTTTTGTGGTTATAAATTAAAATATTATATTGAATATATAAAATATAATATAACAATGAAATAAAATATTTGATGTAATATCTATTTTAAATAGTGTGAAAAACTCCGTTATTTTTAATAGTCGGATAAACGATTAGAAATTTAACGTTATTTAAAAAAAAAATGAACAGCTAGAATTTACAATTTATTCAGATTATTTATTTCAGTAGGTAGATATTTTTATATTATAACTATGTAGATAATATATAACTATATAGTATTGATTGCGACTGTTTACGGTGCCAACATATAAATTATAATTCATATTTAATATCATTATATATAATTTTGCATTATGTACATTTTCTTATAAAATATTATTTTAAATATTGCAAATAAATACATTATGTCGTTATAAATTACAACTTATCAACCACATTTAAGGATCAATATAACTAAATTACTCAATTGTAAAACAGTTTGAATATTCAGTTTTATTAATATGTTTGTATAAAAACAAGCTAGTATAAGAAAATTGTGTTAAACTTAAATTATATAACAATATGATCATTAGAATAAGTTTATTAAACCTACACGTTAGAGATTACTTTAATGAAATAATGTTTGTAGTTGAATATTTATACGTATATTATATAGGTACACGTTTTTATTTTATCCTAAATAATATCATTCTGAGTTCTAAAATGTATTTCATGTCATTCTAACCATATTATATACCATGTGTTATATGTATATGTTTATTAAAGTTTGATAAGTGTACTAAACAATGTGTCATAAATACATAAAGTAATGTGAAATGTGATCAATATCAATGTTACCTTATGGTTTAATGAAATGATATTATTGAATATAGCGTGTAATCATGCGTTCTGTTTTCGAGACATATTGAGATTGTATATTCAGACAGCATCACAGGTTAATGAGTTGTATTTAGGTAGAAATTTAATTAGTTTTGGATCATTATGTGTTATGTCCACGACTATTCTCGGATCTCATCAGCAGTTTTCGAATACCGCAAAAGATTTCTTCAACAAGTAAAAACAAGAAAACTTTCATCAGCACGCACTAACTCTCCCTTCTCTTTGGGTATCAGAACTTCTATTTACCAACATACTCGCAAGCGCCGTAATTTTCCATAGCAGTATGAAGGAAAACCTATCAACATTCTTTTGGTTCTGTAAATTATTGACCCTGTTGAGAGTTTTCCACGTGCTATTCGTTAAAATAACACACGCATTGCGTATGTTTACATTTCAAGTTTTAGGATGTTTCAATCTATTTTCAAATTTCAAACGGAGTTTAAATTAAAACATAATTTCGAAATACCCAATCATGAATCTATTTTTAACGCGGGAGAATTATATATATATATATATGTAATATGATTTAAATATCGCCAGTGATTCATATTTTGCCGCAGTTAAAGAATATGAATAAAAAAAAATATGCCCTTGTAAGTATTCAAAAACAGAGAGATTAATATTGAGTTTTGGTTTAACAATAAATAATTATATCTAAAAAAATGCGTTGTATTGAAAATATTTTATTATTGTGTACTATAACAATATTATGCAGATATTATTAGACCAAACTATATACGTTTTTACTGCGTATATTGTATTGTAATAATTCATTTAAAAGATTTATGGTGTAAAAGAAAAAAAAATATATATATATATCAAAGAAAACTTGTGAAAAAAACTGAGTTTATATTGGTTGGTTATTTTGAGACAAATTACTACGTTCCAAAATCCGCGTTAGCGTAAATCATACTTAATACGTTTAAAATAAGGGATCCGTAGGACTACTACAAGCATTGCAGGGCGTGCTCTCGAAAATTTGCCTGTGGGTGATATTAAAAAAAATATGCTTTCACCACAATAATCCAGTCTCAGAGTTTCTGGGGTTAAAAACTAAACGTATTTTGGAATGAAAAAGATAGTTTGAAATACAGAAAAAAAAATAAGAAATCTTTCCATGGAATTCTTTTTGTATAATTTTTTTACTGCATAATATCTGATACTTTTTTACGCATACATGCGCGCGCATACACTTTCTCATTGCTCACATATAAACATACTTATAATATATAATATGTATACATTTATAAAAAAAACTACAACATAGAAGCAAATAATTTATTCTTGAAAAAGAAAACCATGGATGACGACGAGGCTGGCATTTAGGCTTTTAAACAAAAGAATTGGCAAGGATGCGGTCTAAAGGTTTTAAACAAAAATGCGAATAAAACCATGTTCGTGTACTACAGTTTTAATATATTTGAAAGGTTTGTTGAAGATTAATATTATGCTAATGGATGCGTAATTATTAAATGGGGACGTTGTTAACCATTAACCAATATTGGTGCGATGTATATTGCCTATATAATTATTATTGATTTGGACAATAATAATTGAGTACCTTTGTATATATATCGAAGTTGTAGCTATTCGTGTTGATTCTTTTTAACAATTCCATTAAAATATTGAAACAAATACCTTGTTAATAAATATAACATATTTTTTTTAAACGGCTATAACACGCAAAACATTGTATATTATACAACGTTAAAATAAATATTTTATTGATAACTTTGAACTAGCAAAAGTGAAATAAAAAACGACTACGTACCGTATAATTGAAAAAAATGACTCATCATAATAAATTAGTTTTAACTTTATATTTATAAATACAAAAGTATATCGAAGAAAATAAACTGAGGACCGTATTTAGTTTATTTTGTACATATTTTCATGTTTGTGAAGAATATATCTACCTAACGGTTTTACAATAAAATTTTTTATTATTGTTATTATTATAACTATTCTGTAATAATTATTTAGGATCAAGAAGTGTTACAAAAGTTTTAATTAGTCTTGTTTATTGATTGGAAATCAAGTGAAGTTGTAATTCGGAAGACATAATTTTTAGATTTCTTAGTACAAGGAAGGCTTTAGGAAAAAACTAACACAACCATTGTGTATTTTCATGAATTTCATCAAACCCAGTTTTTAATTATATAATAATTATGTATGATTTCTCATCTGACTTGAAGCTCTTTAAGTTAACTTTTTTGTTTTAAATGATGTACATCACAAGTAATATGCACATATTATTTTAAAAGTAAAAAAAAGAGTATATATTGAGTAATTTTTAAGAGTTCATAACATGCTAGCTTATTAAGGGTAAGGTAAAATATTTAGTTTTTACATTACTAATGAAAATAACATTACAATTAAATTACATTTTTTATTTTTGAAAATAACAAACGATACAAATAATCCAATAAGACACATAATAAACTAATAACATGGAATTACAGACTGCAATAGTATAGTGAACGTTGTAATAAAAAAAAATAATAAATAAATAATGATAATAATAATTATAGCAAGAAATATTGAGTTATAACGAATTATTCTTCACTCGAACTACGTCATGGAAGACTAAAGAAACTAAGTGTTTGAACAACATTTGCCGATTTCTATCAATGCCACAGATTGCCATGTTTATCGTTAATTAAACATAGTTTCTTCATCGACGTTTCATTAAATCAGGCGTCCAATTTAACTGAGTGGTTCCATCATTTTTGAATACCGAAAATAATTTATGGCCGATATTTAGCTGTAACGTTTGTTTGCAAGTTATTTAAATGTAAACGATATTTTACACGGTACAGGTTTTTGTTCATTAAAATGGTTTGTTATCATCACAATCGAACGAAAAAGTACATCGCATAGATAAAATGGTCGCCAAGTTGATTGTATTGATAAATTATGTAGCGTGTGCTGTATACATGCTAGTTGTAACGTTACAACATTCGTTTGTTTTTAATCATTTCGACCTAAAAGTTACAATTAAAATTTAATAAGGCTAGGCTTGTGTATAGGTATGTGTGTGTATAAAATAAAAATAAAAGCGTGCAATGAGATTATATTTTCTAGGAAAAATTCACTTATTTCATAAATCATGTTTATTATTATTTCAATTATTTCGTTAAGCAATTATATACTATTCTTAATACATATCTAATTTAAAAACATCTACCTAAGTCAATGTAATATACAATATGACAACATATATTAACAACTATAATAATAATTCATTAAAATTTCAATATAATTTAATTTGTTTCCGTGTTCTTATAATGAAAACTGACGTATATACAGATTCATTAAGTTTAGTACAAATACAATTGAATACAATACATTGACTGAATAGATTAAATTAAGTGAGATATACAAAAAAAAACTAATGTGCCAGGTTGCATAAAAATTGATTCATTTAATGAATCAATCACGGACCACTAAATTATGGTTTAAGAAACCATTAGCACATTATTGATTCATTATATTTTAAGTGATTATTTTTACAACTCAGCATTAACATATGAAAGAAATAGTTCCAATTGTTATAGTTTTAACATTTAATTGTTTAAAAAACTAAATTATTTATTCGAATGGATATATTAACGTAAACATAATATGTATAAAATAAATTATATTACAATATTCAATCATATTCACTAATAAATGAGTTATATTAAATATTTTTACCAAAATTATTTATAAATACAGTTTTTGCACTTATATTTTTATTTATTGATCTATTAATGATTTAATAATTAAGTTTGTAGATTTTTTTTTTGAGTTAAAAAATTTAATTAAAATTGTGTATTGTAAATATTTTATTTTAGTAATAAAAGTTAAAATAAACAAGTAAATTTAAAAATGATGAGAAATGAAAAAAAACATAAAGATATATTTTGTTTTAAGTATTTACCTAATTTCTGTGTATTGAAAACAGAATTAATTTCAGAATTAAATACTTATGTTTTAAAGAATATTCTATTTAAAAACTAATAGTTTCAATTGGGATTTCTGTAATTATTAGATATTGAGATTCTATTTACACAATTTATAATAACTTTATGCAATTTAAATCAAGGTATAAGTGATTTATTTATACGTAGTAAACTAATACCTATATTCAATGCAATGATACAAAATGGAAATGAATGCTTTGTTTAGCACAAAGGTAATAGTAGGTAATGCACATTGTACCTACATTTTAAAGTTTATACGATTAAAATAATAGTAATAGTTAAACGTTAAAACTTAACTGGTTTAACATATAAAAATCCGACTTATCAGAATTAGATTATTTTAGATTATTTGTTTACTCATTTGTATGCACCTTTATGGCTTTATCATATTTAATGGTGTACCCATTCAGTTATTATACTATACCTCTAAACCTTATAATACCTACATGGGTGCACTAATTTATTAAAATTTACATTGTATAATTTATTAGTTTGAGGGAATTTGAAAATTGTGGGTTATTTGCATTGTATGATTTTACTTTTTCACCAATCGAAAAAAAACCATTTCTATAAGTAAATAAAATACTTGATGGGATTATTAAATTTTAATTAAAAATGTATATTATAACGTTATGCTATTATTACGTATTATTCACATAGTCGCTATGGAACAGTCACGATTTATTTATTTATTTAGCATACAGTATGGGCATGTGCCCAATTTACAATGAATATATTATAATACAATTAAAATTACAAGTGTGATATAACAATGTATTTAATACTTGAATGACAGTGCCATATTGGAAAATAGGTCTAACGAGCGAACAGTACTGTGCCTTAAGGGAAGATGCTAATTTAAACTCAGTTGTTATGCGTTTAATAAAACCTAAGGTTTTAAGTGACTTACAACAGGCACGCTTAATATGCGAATTTGGGCTAAGCGTAGAATAAAGAACAAAACCAAGATCAGTGACAGATTTATCAAGCGATTATTTTTATAATTTGAACAATTATTTTTATACTTAGAGAAATGGACGTGCTTTTATGTTTGATTTACTCAGAAAATAACTTTGAAATTACTTAAGGGTTACTATGGTGTATATTTAATGTAGGTACATAGGTATTATAAGATACAAATTTAAAGTGAAAAAGTTATTAAATTCAATGAATTGACACATAGTTCATTTGTTAATTATAATATAAAAATTCATTGTTGGGTAAAATATAAAGAAGAATTCAACATTTTGGTTTGGATTAAATTAATTTCAATTCTTTTAAATGTTAATAATGAATTTGACATTTTGAAAAATAACAATCAATATATAGGCCAAAAAATAAGTTATTTTCATACACTTTAAAGTAGGTAATACTTTTGAAATAATAATATTAGATATTTGAAATTAAAGTATTAATGACTGAAGAAAGTTAATTCACATTGCAAAATTGAATTTGGGTTCTTAAATAAATAGTCAGATACTTTTTATTATATTATTTTATTGACATTTTTGCTCAATATTTTTTTTTACCAAGGTTTTACCCATATATTAGGTTAACAATTGTTTATAAAATAATAATTTTTTTTAGTTCTACACATCATAATGAAAATTGGTGAATAATGGTATAATGGTCTGTCACAGTGATTCACCATTCGTGCCTCCTTAATTATATATTTATTTAAATTCTGTTTTTTTTTGAATTCCAAATATATAATTTTTAAAGGCCATGTTTTCAAACACTTGGATTTTTTATGCTATTTAAAGTGTGTCAAATATTATTAACGACTTAAAATTATATATACTTAATTAATCGACAAACCTTAACTCTTAAATTGGAAAATCTATCTAATTTTTACTAATAGATTCCATAGTCTTTAATATTCTATCCCGTTTTGTATATCGACGCTAAAACACCCATAAACAAAATTCAAGTTTTTCTATCCAAAATTTTAAGAACAATTTAAAATGCTCTCTAGTTCGCTAGAATTGAAGCCCTTTATAGAGATTTCAAACTATCTACAACCAAAATTCACATAAAAATCTTTAAATCAACTTTTCTGACCAACTAAAATATGTAAACAGTGTGCAATATTATCATCTAAGTGACAAGCCTACTCTCTGTCAACGCAAATAAGGACACTCCCACAATGTTCTCACATAATATAATAATAACAAGAAACTATGACTAACAATACTTTTATAGTAAGTTTTATCTAATTCTTGTTATTTGTACCACACATTTTACTACTTTTATTATTATTAAACATTATTCATATTGTTATCATTATATCAATTGAAATACATATCTTAACATAGAATATTACCATTTTTTAAGTTTACCAAATCATTGGAAATAATTATTGTTATAAATTAATATTATATAACGTCAAAAAAGATGTATCTTAATATCATTAAGTTTAGATGACTATGTCTGGAAAACTTTATATTAATAAAAAAAAAAAATATTTGCCATGTGGTGATATAAACTTATTTTATTCAAATGAGAACCACCCTTTTTATTGTAAATTGGTAGGTAAATGATTTTTTTTTAAACGATGATTCATTTAAATCAAAATGCGAACTAATAGTAATCAAGTTTAATAACTAGATAATCTCGAATAACCTGGTGTATTGCAAGGTAATAGCTATGGAAAAAATGTGAGTTATAATGTTTTTGAAAATTACCTATATTAATTTAATATTAATTTATTAACATTTTATGATTTGTAAAAATTATTTTAGTATAATAAGTACTATATAATAAATATTACACCTATTTTATGATTTATTAAAAACCATTACATATATTTCATCAACTCAAAAACTTCTGGTTCGAATTTCGATTTAGACACATCTAAATTTTCAAAAAAAAAA